>JAAGKR010004715.1:0-11048 GCA_011419295.1 Clarias macrocephalus
ACCCGGAGGAAACCCACCAAGCACGGGGAGAACATGCAAACTCCATGCACACAGAGAAGGGAATCGAGCCTGGCCGGGGATCGAACCCGGACCCTGGCGGTGCAAGGCGACAGTGCTAACCACTACACCACCGTGCCGCCTATTTATTTATTTATTTATTTATTTATTTATTTTTACATCTGAACAATTGAGGATTGAGGGCCTTGCTCAAGGGCCCAACCTGGCACCTTCCAATCAGTAGTTCAACACCTTAACCACTGAGCTACCCCAGATCCCATCTTTCCTCTCAGCATCTTAAGGAAAGTTGGGCACACTGTTTAATATAAGTAGTGCCCAGCTCTGTGAGCAAGACAATCTGACAATCTTGCTTACTTTTATTGGAAAAGCCACCCAGGTGAGATAAAGAGATAAAGCTGCTCTGTGACTGTGCTATGCATTGTGCATTTGAGCCCCAGTGGTCGAAACAGTGTTCCAGAAGCTATTTCTAATCACAGTGACCTTGGTGTGGTACATGTAATTTAGTCTGCACTTCCTGGTGAATTGTGATTGCTCTTCATTTGTTATTATATTGGCTTATCTATAGTGAATTGAATAGGTTATGGAACATCTCGGAGATAAAACAGTTATCTGAACTCGGCAACTGAAAACCTGTGTCACTGTGTCAAGAGCTTAACACAATGCTATCACAATCCACCACTGCTTGACATGCTTTGTGCATTTGCTCAACATTCACAGGCTATGACACTGCTTTGAATCTCTAGGGAACACAGAGTACTCTCACTTTCACTTTACCTTAGGATCTGTCAATAGCATTTACAGGGCTTTCCCAATGTGTGTGCTACAAACCATAGAGCTTGCACGCATTTGCGCTATTGCAGCTCCCAGATTTTAAGCGGTCTTTGGATACACTTTTTCATGGCACGTATGAGATGAGATCATCAACTGTGACAAAGGGGATTTTTAAATAGGATTCGGGAGTTGGATGCAAATCCGCTGCTTGTGATGAAGACTATCTTTGCATAGAAGATGTAGAATGATCGACAGTATTAAAAAAAAAAACAGTTAGGGCCACATTTGCGGTGCTTTAAGTCGCAGTACCTGGGCGGGTACTGTTGCTATCTCACAGTTTGATCCTGAGCTCCGGTTAAAGTATGTTGATGTGGTTTCTGTCCTTTTTCTTCTTTTATCCATTTGGGTTTCCATCAGGTTCTCTGGTTACTTCCAAGAACATGCCAGTGGGTGCATTGGCTATGCAAAATTGCCCCTTGGTGCCAATGTGCATGTACCTGATGCTGTGTAGTGGTCATTTCATCAAGGTTGGTTTTTCACACTAAGAAGTTTACCACGTATCCCGGCCCAGCATAACGTAGTCATTGAAAGTAAGTGAGCGTATAAAGTACCGACGGCCATCTGTCAGTT
The DNA here is from genome assembly GCA_011419295.1 of Clarias macrocephalus. Taxonomy (NCBI): domain Eukaryota; kingdom Metazoa; phylum Chordata; class Actinopteri; order Siluriformes; family Clariidae; genus Clarias; species Clarias macrocephalus. The sequence continues at coordinate 1,420 of JAAGKR010004715.1, forward strand.
TGTAATACGTCAAGTGACCTGCTGTCGTGCTGCAGCCAAAGCCCTAAATTTGCACTCTCATTGTCCACTCTCATCCGGCAAAAAAGAATAAAAAACAAATACTGTATGTGGGATTCTAGAGCCACTGCATCCCTCACAAGCGTGTTGAAAAATAGCAGCACAGCAGGCAATCAAATACCAGTCATTTGCATTACAAAAGCTGTCAGTTATGATACAGTACAACCAAAGATGTTCATTAACTAAGCAGTTGAATTGGTAGCTTTGCCCAAGCCTTAGGCAGGCACTGTCTTCCCTAGTTTATCTCCAACTGCTTTCTGAACAGTAATGCTTCACTGAATGTCTTCTTGTCTGCTTACAACATAACCAGGAACTTGTACTGTATGAACTGACTACTTCTCAAGCCGAGCAGGTTTTCACTGTCATTCCTCAGTACATTGGACCAAAATGCCGTTTCCCTCCTCCGAACCGTGATACAGGACTACATAGTGCCGATACGCGACAGTGCAAGGGGTGCAAAAATGCAGCAACAACAACAACAACAACAGCAAAAACTCCCCAGGAGAATAAATCCATATGATAGTGCACATTAAGGACTGTGGCCAGAACAGCAGAACAGTGTTGTATGAGAGAATCTGTGCAAACAACTTTCTGTAAACTGTTGACTCTGGAGAGAAGTGTAGCAGCAATATCAAGTAAGAGACAACAAACAATAGTAAAAAAAAAAAATAAAAATAATAATAAAGTGCATGCGTGCAGTGTTTGCTGTGTGAAAGTGGGTGTCGGTAAGGTTCTGAATAGGTGAGAAATTCAAGAAGTAGTAATGTACTGCATTGAGCAGTGTTCTGCTGATTCGAACCGCTCCCCTTCACATCAGATTACAACGAAGAGCGAAGAGCATTTAGGAAAATGAAATTAGAAGACCAAGTTGCCGCTCTGATGTGTTTTCTCTAGAAAAGGCACATTAAAGATGCTCATTATGATTACGAAGAACGCGAACAGACGAAGATGGGAAGTAGAAGGGAGGTCCGATTCATGTACAAAGGGCAAGTCCGTTCTGACGTTCTCTTTGGTTTCTTTACTGCACTTTTTACTTCAAAGGACCGCACTGCTTCTCTTTCATCCCAGTCCACTAGTTAAAGTCATAATGTGGTCCTTTGCCGTTCCTCCCTCTCCGCCTGTGTTCCTTTCACATAAAGATCCACTTGACCTCCATTTCTGTCAAAGAAACTGGAGCATCTGTCGGCCTCCCCATTATTTCAGACTTTCGTCCCCCCTGCGTCTGCGGCAGCTCGAGCCCAGCTTCTCAGTCTGTCTGTCAACCTTCCAAAGCACAAACGGACACATACAGTGTCCGAATTCTTTCTTTTGTCCTTTACATACTGTATATAAAGCTGTAGCAGCATCTCACTTTTTTTTCCACACGTGCACAAAATGCAAAGGTTTTGGATAAGGGACGTTATTCCCACCAGATTCATGTTTCCCGGAGCTGCTGATTGAATAGCGCTTATGCAATTAGAGTATGGTTGGTTAAACAGTGCTAAGGCTGTCAGCAAACTGTCAGGTTTTTGGGTGTCTGTGTACATCACTTCTTCCTGTGGAGTCTCATATGCCGTACAGATCACAGTCATACAGGAAGCGACTGGCACCACCGGAGTGTAAGTATCTTATATGTGGATTTGCGTGATGTGTAATCCATTGCAGCGTCAAGATTTATTTATAAGCATACAAGCCCACAAACTGCCTTTAAATAAATAAGACAGAAGAAAAGTGTGGTGCATCTGTTCGAGAGTAATAGATGGAGTTCAACAAGCCTCAAGTGCTATTACAGTGGCCACTGTGAACCCAGCAGCAGACAGTTCAACAGTTTCCGCTCACTCAACTTCGTACAGAATTGGCCAGCAGACACATCGAGCGTATGCGTCCTTCACAGCAAGAAAACACATTTATAACATGGCCTTCCACTATTCATTTCAAGGTAACTGCTGAAAGAGATTCGATGACTCCCCGCGTGCACTATTACCATAGGTATGCTAAATTACATAAGACCGTGTCAGCCGTCCGTGCCGGATAGTAAGTACAGGGTAGTGCACTATTTAAGGAATAAAGCATGCTGTTCAAGAGAACCGGCCTGCATTACAAGGTGCTGTTATATGCGGACCTGTGAGAAGCGTTATCACCACTTTACTAAGCTTGTCGGGTTACCAAGAAACTGCAAAGTCCTTCATCCTGAAAGTATTCCTGTGTAAGATCTTTTTTTTTAATTCATTAATGAGGAGTGCCCAGACATTCATTAATGTGCAGAGCACAGTGCGTAGAGTTTGGTACGTATGCCCTGCGATGGCTTGACACCCTGGCCAGCATGTGATGGGCTCCAGGACCCCTCGACCCTTTACAGGATAAGTGGTATTGAGGATGAATGAATGAATGAATGAATGATGTGGAGTGTCGATTGGGGATGGGAATCACCAGGGACCAGCTGGTATTATGATATTATCTGTTATCACAGTACTTAGGTGCCAATTAGATTTATTAAGCACAGTGGCTTCATGATTATCAATGTTGCCTTGCACCTCCAGGGTCTAGGTTCGATTCCCGGCCAGGTTTGATTCTCACCTCTGTGCGCATGGAGATTGCATGTTCTCTACGTGCTTGGTGGCTTTCCTCTGGGTACTCCAGATTAGGATAATTGGCGTTCCCAAATTGCCTGAAGTGTGTGAATGAGTGTGTATGTATATGTGCGCTGCGATGGATTGGCACCTTCTCGTGCCCTAAGTCTCCTGGGATAAGTGCTGCCAGTGTGTGAATAGCTTAGAGTATGCCACCTGTAGGATCGTAGAAGAACTGCATCATTTCATCTCAAATGCAAACATATGTAAATTAATAAATAAATTTTAAAAAAGGATTTTGGAGTCAGTGTGTCGACACATACATTAAGTGCAAAAACAGAATCGTGAAACGTAAATGAACCACTTTTTCCGCCATTGTCCAGTGTCAACCTTGTCAAAATGATAGCATAGTAAAATAACACACTGCAGCTTGCGCTCCTGTCCGAGCCATGCTGTTACACACAGTGAGTTACAGAATGAATGTCTAGCACATGTTGGCTAATGGACAGTGTTGTTTAAATGATCTTGTATGCCAAAAAAAACTATGTTGACTTAGTCCTGGGCCAATATGTAACGATCCGTGATAGTGATGCAGTTGTAATCATCAGTGCCAAAATGCACAGTCGATGCTCATGACTAATTTGCTCATGTTTTTGCTTGTTGTTGTTCAGACTGTAATGGTGAATTTGTGTGTGCCTGTGTTGGCTTGGCTGTAAATCGTAGTGACTAATAAATATGAGAGTGTTTACTGATTGGAGCACAAATGTGTGATGAATAAATTGAATGTGTTCAAACCTCACCATCTGGGTTTATTAATAGGAACACTTTGTTGTTCTTGTTGTTGTTCTTGTTGTTGTTCTTGTTGTCATGCACTACTGCTCATGACAGCTAACATTTCTGGACAGCTACTGCAACTGTGTGAGAGACATGTTACAGATTGACATGAATAACAAATATGTTTTTCTTCACTCCGCTCTCAATCTGGCAAACTCATGAAAGATTTCTCTTTTTCGGGAATTTTATAAATCAGCACTTGGTTTCAAGAGAGCCATCGTAGCAATTTAATTTTAAAGACTTTTGAACCCGCAGGGTCACTTCTTGTAATGGTGGTTGATGGTATGTGTCTGTGGCTATGGAAAGAATCTTCATCAGGTTTCGTCCTCTAAGAGCTTCTGTGATAATCACAATGCCAGGATGGTTAATGTAATCCTGTGTATCTAGAATGATGACTCTTTAGTGCGGCACAGTTTGTGAGGGTGCAATAGCTGCCGCACAGCTCCAGGCGCTCACATATTCTCCCTGTGTCCTCTGGTTTCCCAAAACCCCCCAAAACAGTAGGTGAATTGGTCATGGTACATTTTATCAATAGGTGTGAATGTGTAGGTTTATTCCTCTCAGTCATGTTTTGTCCAGTATTTTGTAGGTTCCCATTATGCCACCTGGGCGGCTCTGACCCCTCGTGGAATGACTCCAAAAAAACCTCTAGGAGTGTGCTATGGTGCCTGGCACTAGGAAATTTTTCGAACCAGTTCTATGTTTTCAGACAGCCAAAGCACTGGCTTTCAGAGAGAAAAAAAAAAACTTGATCTATGACGGCGCCAACACCTTGATGGGCTGGGATTTGTGCCTGCCATCTTGAAACCAGTGTAGTCATGTATAGACCGGCGTTGTATCCACCTCATGGGGAGCACAAATGCTTTCTACAGTAGTAATGATGGTTTGATCCCAAAGTAGACTCACCAAGCCAGCTTTAAAAGCCATGTTAAAGTTTACCATTGGTGGTGGTGTGCTTGCTGCTAGCAATGCTGGGAAAGTAGAGACATACACGGACATATATAGTGATGTAATGATTTGACTCTCCAGCCCATGGAAAAAACAAAGCCAGTTCTGAGGAGGTTCGATATTGAAACAGCTCTGAATCGGCACTACCACCAGACATTAACTGGCACCTGGATCACTTTAGTGGAAAAGGGTTAATTGGCAGCAGATGCTTTGGGTGCTGTGGGTTGCAGGGTGCACTTATTTGTCCAGCACATCCCATGGGTGCTCAATTGGATTGGGATCTGGGGAAATTTGAGGCCGGGTTGGTGGTCACGGGCTCTTTGCCTGCTGGTCTGTGGTGCAATAGGTATTCAGGTGCCTTTCTATTTTAGCCAGCATTGATTTTTCTTTGCAACGATTCTTTCCGTGAGCATGGGTGAGCATTGGGTGCCCATGATCCTGTCACCAGTTTACTGGTATATAATTGATAATAAATGTTAATGTGTTAATGTTATGTGGTGGTAATTTTATGGCTGATTGTCATATGTTGTCCAGTGATGTCCCCACCTTCTACCCTCTGTTCAGTAGATAGACTCTGGATGTGCTGTTATCCTGATCAGGTGGAGTGGTTAGTGAAAATGAATGATGATGCTTTTTATGACTTGGCCTGAAGTGACCCATAAATATGTACATTACTTGATTGCTCCTTGATCCAGCACCAAGAAACTTTTCAACTTTATCTACTTTTCCAGTCCCAAAAAAAAATAACTTTATGATCACATACCAGCTGAAGCAGAAGGCATGTGTGAGTGTTTGCACTGACATTAGTGCTGCTAAATGACTTGGTTCTTCACACCTCACCTACATGTGACCTTCCAAACCTGATAACTGACAGCACTTTAGTCCTGGACCTCCAGGCCAGACGTATGCAGGCTATAGGAGATCAAGCTTTGTTTTATCAGTAAAGTCTTTTAAAGAAAAAAAAAAGGAAAGTTGAACTTTCGTCAGCGAGCTGAGAAGAGCAAACTATCCTTGTAAATCCAAACCAAACATTTCTGTAGCTTTGCCAGGGAAAACATGTCTGCTTAAATATTTATTTCTGCTATTTTTGTATAAGTGTGTAGGACAGCCAGATCCAATTTAGATGTTGCTAGACTAACAGGGATTCCCTGCTGGAATATTCACACTATTCAACATTCCTATAATACAAATGTACAGTACATACACATATGGTTACACTATATAGTCTACTGCCAAAACATAGTTGAACACACTTCTTTTTCTTTTTTTTTGGACAACATTTAACTTTGATTAAAGCACACATTGGCTGTGGCACTGTTTCAGCACCCTTCTGCAATGTTGCAACAGCTACAGTATTTCCACCAAGGGTTCAATTAATTTTGAGATCTTGTATTTGTGACAGGAGAGTCGAACCACTCCACTCCGTGTTGCAAAATATCTAGGACCAGTTCATGTGTGAAAATGAGTCCTCATGCTTTGAGAATCAGAATTTGAGACTTGGAATCTTCCCATGCCATCAAAGAAGAGAAATCTACTGATGTGATAACCTGGTCATTCAGTCATCAGCTGACTTCATTTTATTGCCACACAATGTTGCTGAGCCTGGCCCTGACCAAAAGAAACAGCCCCAGATACTAAAAATGCCTCCAGGGGCTTGTACAGTGGGCACTATGTATAATAGATGCATCGCTCTGGAATAGGGTCGATCTGGACTCATCAGACCACATGACCTTTTTCCATCGTTCCAATCTTTATGCTCCCTAGCAAATTAAAGTTTTTTTTCCACCTGATTAGTCTCACTAATAAGTAGTTTTCTTACAGGCACACAGATGTTGATTCATAAATTTTTTCCGACCGCATGACTTCAGGGAAGTTGCAGAGTTCCCATTCTCCTTGCAGTTGCGTTGGATGGTTTCAGACCCAATCACAGTGATCTCAGCAATCGTCTGAGTTGTTTTCTTTGCTTGATGCAAGCCAATAATTTGACCTTTTAGAAACATGAACTTCTTTTCTCTTCCTCCGACATGGTCGTTTAAGAAATGCGAAGCTGTTCACTGCATCAGTTAGGGTTAAAAGAATTGTTGCCAGCCAAAACATATTGATATCTACAATTATCAATCAATCAATCAACATTTATTTATATAGCACTTTACAGCAGGGGTGTCCAAATCCAGTCCTGGAGGGCCAGTGTCCAACCCAGTTTGGTGCTTCTTCTTCTCAAACACAGCTGATTTAACTAATCTGTTAATTACTAGGTTCAGTGGGTGTGTTTAGGTGTTGGTGAATTACAAACTGTGCTGGTCACTGGCCCTCCAGAACTGGATTTGGACACCCCTGCTTTACAGCAACCTAAGTTGAACCAAAGTGCTTCATAGCACTAAAAATGACAATAAAGTGGCATTAAGAATAGAAATAAAAATACAGAAACAAAATGAAACATAATTATAAATAAATAAATGAAATATAAAAAAATAGTCATAAAATGATAATAATAATAATAATAATAAATAAAACAAAAAGATAAAATTATAAAAATGGCATAAAACTATAACATATTAAAAGCTATTCTAAATAAATGAGTCTTCAGTTTTACCTTAAACAGAGGGAGGTCCGTAATGCTACATAACTCCGGTGGAGTGGCGTTCCAGAGTTTAGGAAGCAGCCACTGCAAAGGAGCCATCACCCCAATGTTTGCACCTTGACCAAGGGCTCTACGTATGGCTCTACTTTGTTGATAAAAGCTTACTGTCTCACACAAGTAGGAAGGTGCCAGACCACTAATCACATTAAAAAACAAACATCAAAAGTTTAAACTGAATCCGGAACTGTACCGGAAGCCAGTGGAGGGAATACACGATTGATGTGATATGATCATATTTACGATTACTGGTCAGCATACAAGCCGCAGCATTCTGCACAATTATGCAATCGAACATATCGTAAATATCGTATTTTAGATATCTAACATTTGCTTATTTAACTTCAAAATTGCATTTTATTTTTACCTGCCACTGTATTTCCCTGTTTATGCCTGAATACATTCTTGGGGGATTTTGTGCATAATCAGTTGTACAAATAGATGAGATGAGAATGATGTATTTACAAAATAATGTTTTTTTTTTTTTATTATTTATGTAAAATCATTTTGGCTCTCATATTCATTCCAGTCCCTGTACCAGAGCAGTTTCAGAGGAATGTTCTTGTTTGTTGACCTACAAATCATTCAAGCATGAGAAATCATAACTTAACTGCCATGAACCAGTGAGAGACAGGTGCAGATGATGACAGATGATCAGGCGGTGATTAGTATACTGATGATGCTATGAATGCTGAGTGGCTAGACGAGGGGGGGAATGAGGTTGCTGCTGAGGATGTACCATAAACAACCTTTTTTTTTAAGTTGCAACTTTAGGCACTTTGCAGCCTGTCCCAGTAAAACATTTATTCACATTTTTTTAATTGAATCTACATCATTTAATTTAATAGGAAGAAATGAAGGATGGCTCAAGACCTATTGCACAGAAACTAAAAACAACTTATCAAGTTTTAAATGAAGTTTTAGCAGTGAAATGTGAGGGATGGACCCTGTAGTAAAAAATAAACAAACAAATAAATAAATAAATATTATTTATTAAGTAAAAGTGCAAAAAATGTACGCTTTTTTAAAGGAATGCATTTTGTCCATGTCAGCACTGTATCTGCAATCCGGTACCTAAGGATTACTTCACCACACTGAAATGTTTGCACGTCACCATAGTGAAAGAGTCGGATGTGTATTTAGTGCAGCGTCTTCCAAAGCTCTGATTATAATTAAGATGATGAGGAGTTTGCTGGAGGCTATCAGGCTGCGAACGACGGCGTGGTGGTGTAGAGAAAGCAGAAGATTTATCTCCGGGCGGAAAGACTGAAGGCATGCCTCGGTGCTAGCGCTGACCCATTTTAAATGCGGTGTCCTGTAGTGACCGGTCACGCTGAACTGTAAAGCGCAATAACAATACTGACCACTTGAGTGAATTAAGGCGTGCATGAACACCCACTCTCTCCATCTGGCTTTTATCGTCTTTAAACACATTTCTTCTAACTGCAATGACAATAGATCTACACTTCATTTATTTATTAGTGGTATTTTTCGTCTTTCTCTCTGTTTTGGAAGACCGTCAATGTAATCCTTACTCTGTTCCTAAAACATTCCATTATAGAAGAACTATCATTTCTATTCCATTCGAAAGCCAGGGACTGCTTTTCTGCGTACGAAAGAGATTGTGACCTTTGTGCTCAGTCACAAGAGACCTACCAGCAGGATTTTCTCCAAATAGGCAAAGGATTCTTCCTTCATGTCTTGATTACGCCATATGACCTTTAAGAAGGATGAAGCCTGTATTTTTCCCTCCTGATACACTCCTTATTAATGATCGTTTTCTAGACCTCCCAACATGATGCACTTCCCAGTTGCTGAAGCTGCTGGTAAACCTGGTAGAAAACAATTAGGGCTTTATATTTAAATGATGGATATATTCAGTGGAACAGTACGATATACTGAAGATACATAATGTAGATTATGATAATAATGTAGATGGAAAAGCTGACCTCACACGGTCATCCATGAGCAAGCAGAGACAGTAGTCTTAACAAACCACACCAACTTGACCTTGATACTCCTGTGTATCTTTCTCTCTTTCTTGCTTACACACACACACACACACACACACACACACACACACACACACACACACACACACACACACACACACATACAGACACAGAGAGTTTCAACCCTCATTGAGTCCCATCACTCTCACTCCCTCTTGCTTTCTACCGCTCCTCCTCTCCTCCTTTCTGTTCTCTCCCCCTCGGCCCCCACCTCTTGTCGCTGCCGGGTGTTGGGAGGTGCTGACAGTTGTATTAGCAGTCGATTGCAGGGTCACTCACACTCAGCTCCTCCGAGATTCAACTCAACCACACAGAACAATACAGTACAGGACAGAAGAGCACAGCTGAGCAGGGAAGCTGAGAGTGAGAGAGAGAGAGCGAGAGAGAGAGAGAGAGCCCCGAGCAAATATTTCCCACTGGTGCTTTTTTTTTTTTGTCTCTCTGAATGAATGCACACTGAAAAACCTTCACATAGCACCAAAGTAAGAAAGAAGAAAGATTCAACGGTTCTTCAGCTTCCGAGTGCAAAGAAATCTGTTTGGAAACAGAAGAGATTCTTAGAAGGTCGGGGGGGGGGGGGGGGGGGGGGGG
>JAAGKR010004715.1:11068-58193 GCA_011419295.1 Clarias macrocephalus
CTCACATGGTCGCCCCCCCCCCCCCCCCCACCAAAAAAAAAAGAGAAAGTTACTGAAAAACCCGAGAGGATGTTAAGTCCAGAACAGCCGTGTATTTAATCCAGAGCAACTTGCTTTGAGAGATTGTCTTTCCACAACTAAGCTGTAGTATGTTCATACACACAGTGATGAGCACACAGTCCAACAGTTATCTATTTATTTATTTATTTATTTATTTATATTGTCTGCCTGGAAACGGCAAGTTTTCTCCACCCTTAGGCTTTCTAAGTCTACATCAACCACTGGAGCAACATCGGCACTGCATACAGTACATTCGAATGATGGCTCTAGGTTTGACACAGCACTGAAGAACACAACGAAATGACGAGGTAACTAGGCGCTGTGATTTTAATAACAGGAATCATTTAGCTATACTATAAGGTACATTGTAACAGTTCCATCGTTGTGAGCTTGCAGTGATTATCACTGCAATGCTTGAATGCTAACAGAAAGAAAAAAAACACAGCGAATTGTACAGCTGTCAGCCAACATCTGTCCCTATACAAAAGAAAATAATATATTCATACCATGAGGTGATAATATCATCTAAAAAAGCAGTTGAATCACTTATTTTGCCATAATATTCGCAGTAGTGTTTAAGTGGTTTAAGAAATAACGAGCAGTTAAGCAAAAATAAGTGTCTTTCTCTTATTTAAGTTGCTTCCTCCTTTTTCTTTTCCTTGCTTTTTTCATTGCCAACAAGGACTAGTAGTACGGCTACAAACACTAGTGCTGTGTTGAGAGTTTTCAGAGCCGAGGGGAAAAGGGCCTAAAGCCCACCATTTACTTTAAGTGAAAAAGTGTTTGGTGCATGTTAAATAGGCATCAGATTAGTTTGACAGCAGAATAGAAATACAAGGTAACTATACTAGCTACATACACCGAAAACCATTCCAAGTCAGTCACAGAAAAGCCAGTGCAACCCCCCTTGACACCCACTGAATCCCCAGCCTGCCATGCACAGGCCGAGCAAGGCAACAAGCCCAAGGCCACCGACCCGGCCTCCAAAATTCCCAGTTCTTAATCTGATGAAGCACCCATGGCATACACCGAACAAACAAGTCCAATCCATGGAAGTCTCAACACGCAACCCAGAGCATCCAAAGGATCTGCCGCTAATGTCCTGATGCCAGACAGCATAGCACACCCCCAGAAACCATTTGAAGTCATGCGCTAGAGGACTAGAGGAACCCAAAACCTGGGTGTTTTTAATGTTATGGCTGATCGGTGCACACATATAGAAAAATGTTGATGTTTGATCTCAGGTGTTGTGACCGAGGTTATATGTAACTGAATGACATTGTTTTTCACAGTCTTTTTATTTCATTTCATTTTTCTTTTACAATCAAGGCAAGTTCCTTTATACAGTACATTTGCATAAACAAATGCAATTTAAATGGCTTGAGATAAAAAGTGCAATTTAGCCACAAAGAGCAATAAAAGTTTAAAAAGTGCAAATGACAATAAATTTGAGCGTAAGCATATAAATTAAAAGCTTGATTAAACCAATCCATTTAATAAAGAAGTAATGTTGTGGTTAGTCTTTCGACTGCTCCCATCGAGGGGTCGCCACAGTGGACCGTCCGATCAACACAACAACTTGGCACAGGTTTTTGGCACACGCCGGACGCCCTTCCTAACACAACCCTCCCATTTTATCCGGGCCTGGGACTGGCATTGCATCCTGTAGCTGGGGTTTGGCCACTGGCTGGGAATTGAACACAGGGCTTCCGCATGACAGACGAGAGACCTACAGTACCACTGAGCCACCAATAAATAAAAATAAATATAACATTTGAAATCAATTTTTATCCGTTTTTATCTATTTAGGTCTTCTAATGTTCTCTATCAGTTGGATTCTTATAAAAGCAGCATGATGACTAAACGCTGCGTCTTCGTGCTTAGTCTTTATCTTAGGCAGAACTAGTTTCTAATGATCTGTGAGTTCTGCTTGACTCAAATCACTGGAGCATATCAGATAAATTCACTCATCTTGCGCCATTAAGCGATTTATAGATGAATAATAATATCTTTGTCAATTGGTGGTACATGGGAATTAATTGCAACTAAAGATATGAGGAGGTGAATGAAAGAAAAATGTTTCACCTCACATGCTTGATTCATCTGAGGAATCATTTAAGGCAATTGCTTAAAAATCTAATTTCCAGCAGCACAGTTTCATAGTATTTAGCAGTGTCACAGGGCTTGAATCTCACCTCTGGTATGTGTGTGGAGTTTGCATTTTCTCCCTGTGCATGGAGGGTTTCCTTCAGGTGCTTTGGGTTCCCCCATAGTCCAGAGTCTGGCGTTGTAGTCTGATAAATTTTACTTGACTTGACTTGATTGACGTTTCCAAATTGCCCATAGTGTATGAATGAGCTTGTGAGTGTATACTGTATGTGCACGCTGGTTGCAAGTGGTTGATGTTCTCAGCAACATGTCTTCCCCATTAGAGCAATGACGTCTTCGCAGATTTGTCTAACAATGAAGACGAATCTAGTTTGCACAAAGTTGAGAAAATGCTCTTGTTGCTTTGTCAGTAGATAATATGGTTAAAGTTGAGACACTGTTTTGGATGTGTAGATAGAACATAAATGGCTATCAGTTGGGGCTTTACCACTTGCTGGTGTGAACACAGGATCACTCAGAGAAGCAATCAGAGAAGCCTTTCTCCCAATTATAAGTTGAGGTATAACTGGACACGGTCAGTTCTTGGTGCACAGCAACATTTGACAGCTGACAGTTTGGTCTGTTACATACAGTATATGAATTATAAATATTATATCTTGGACATTAAACTGACTCACTATACTCGCTGTGAAAAAACCGGAAGGATGCAGGAAGGTATTTCTGTCCTGAGTAGGGGTTTTCCCCATCTTGCTTGAGACTGTGAAATCTCTAAAGCTGTTATTTGTTGCCTCTAAGCCTGTTAGAGTATCTGTGAACTGAAATAAATTCTTTTTTGATTTCCCCATAGGGAACATGCCTATCAGCCAACAGAAATGCCTTCATTATTACAGATACTAACCAGAAGATATATACGGCTGTGTCATGTAAAAGCGGTCGCGTCAGTCTCTATGCTCTACAGTTCCAAATCAACAGGGGATCGAGATGAGAGGAGGGCTGCGTAGCTCTGTTGCTCTCGTCATGGTGCCTGTACGTTGACGTGAGGCCCCCGTGAGACTTTCTCAGGCTGTTTGTATGGCCTCAGGCTATACAGAACGTTCTCCATGTCTGTGCACTTGACGCACAGATACAGTGTACAGTATACATGGGATGACAATGCATGAAGAATGCATGCATCCCGTATGTGTGGGTTTTACCACAATGTTCTCGTGAGGCCAATTACGTAGACCTGAGATAATGAACGAGAAATGAATATTCATTTTAAAGGAAGTAAAAGGGTTCCAACAGCGGAACACACCATTCCTCTGTCGTCCTTCGTTGATTTTCATCCATCGCTCGCATTTCCCTCTGATTCATCCTCGGTGCTGTCATAATCGTTCAGTGCGCTTTGTGCTGTTCTCTCTTCACCAAAACCTTTTGTGTAAATGTTAGTCAGCAAAACCAATTAGTGTATGAGTAATTAATAATGTCTTCAAGATATGAGTAAATATCACATGACACAACTGTACGATTATAGTCAGAACAGCTTGTTCATCTTCACAAAAAATCTGACTTTTGACATGATTAATAATTGCAACATGATTCATGATGACGTCTGATAAAGTACTAAATGAGAAAGTTAGCTGAGGTGGCAGTCCGGACAAAAGCTTGTTTTTGAAAAAACGGTGTCTATGAAGAGTTAGGGTTAGGAGAATATACAATAGAGTTGATGGAAACAAAGAACACATTTTTTTTGATATGGATGAGAATGTGTGTTCTAGTCTCTCTGTATTATTACATCTTTTCCTGATCCTGGTGTACATGCCAAAATAAGGCATAGAACTCCTGCATTGTACTGTTTATTCTGTGTATATTGGTGCAGGTGGTACTAGGTTGCAGAAATATATATATATATATAAAACAATGCAATAAAAAACACACTAATATGAAATGTGACAATATGACACTACTGCAGTATTGCAGTGATATAAAAACTACACCTATACACACAATCCTTGTACATTAACACTGACTAGTGCTGCGCAATTAATCAAAATTGGCATGTGGACATGTGCAGTTATTTAAGTCTGCAATTTATTGCAGGTATTATACGTATATTCCGGAATTTATATAGAGTTTGTCAATATAAATTCCTATAAATAATTAATCCAGTATAAATAAATTTTCATGTGATGAATAAATTTTGGCAAACATAATTTTTAATGAAAACATCTCTTCCATTATTTGTTATTATCCTGGATGAATATGTTTGAATACAAAATGGTACATTTAATACACATATCACAGTTTAAATCGCGTAATTGCAAAATGTGTCAAAATAATTGCAACATTTTTGTTTGTTTGTTTGTTTTTTACAAATTGGGCCATAACATTGACAAATTTCTTCTTATTAATCATATTTTTTTCACTTTATGGTAAGAAAATAAAGATCCAAGAGCTGATTTCAGGCAATACTGGAGGGAAAACACCCCAGGAACATGAGTCTGCTACACCAAGACATGGGGAAAAACATCACTGGAGAAAAAAACATTTTGAAATTTTGAAAAAAAAAAAAAAACCCTAATTGTTAAATTGTGCCTTTGAATATGTTGGATGACATTTAAAAAGTGATGTAATTCCTACACAGTTCATCTGGTAAGCGTTAACATACAGTACAGACCAAAAGTTTGGACACACCTTCTCATTCAGCGAGTTTTCTTTATTGTGTTCTTTATAGTGTTCTTTAGCCCAAACAAGTCTCTTCTGCTTGTTGCCTGTCCTTAGCAGTGGTTTCCTAGCAGATCTTCTACCATGAAGGCCTGATTCACACAGTCTCCTCTTAACAGTTGTTCTAGAGACGTGTCTGCTGCTAGAACTCTGTGTGGCATTGACCTGCTCTCTGATCTGAGCTGCTGTTAACCTGCGATTTCTGAGGCTGGTGACTCGGATGAACTTATCCTCAGCAGCAGAGGCGACTCTTGGTCTTCCTTTCCTGGGGCGGTCCGCATGTGAGCCAGTTTCTTTGGTTTTTGTGACTGCACTTGGGGACACTTTCAAAGTTTTCCCAATTTTTCGGACTGACTGACCTTCATTTCTTAAAGTAATGATGGCCACTCGTTTTTCTTTACTTAGCTGCTTTTTTCTTGCTATAATACAAATTTAACCTCTTTGAATAAGAAGGTGTGTCCAAACTTTTGGTCTGTACTGTATACCATATATAAAGTCGAAATATTGAGCTCATATTCATAATTAAAATTTCAACGCCAATATATTGCAGTCGGCAGTTTAAATAACAGCGACTTTGTCACTGTTTAAAAATGCATGCGTCTGCCTGTGTACTAACCATTGCTATGAATTATTTGCCATTGAGAAAGTAAACCCACACTCCCAGAAGCTTTGTTGAGAGATTTGTGGGTCACTGACACCACAGCTTGCGTGTCCACCTGCCTGAACACACAGACCCTCTGATCCTGTGTACCAGCCAGCACTGGGCATTACAAAGGGTACAGAAGAGGGTTATGTAGGTGGCATGGGAGTGTCACAGCCCCGACAGTAGGAACACTCGCCGGTACACCCCAGGTGACAGGGCAGCTTCAGAGAGTGTGACTCACTGGTCACTAATGACTCATTGACTGAGCATGCTCCGTGGGCTGCACTGTGCTGTTCTTACTGCCTGTAAGGTGAAAACAGCAGGGGGGTATTGCAAGTCTTAGACAAGCAGGTGTGCATGTGGGTACATGTCCTCTCTCTCTCTCTCTCTCTCATTTTCTTTTTCATATTTGCTGATTTCACACTGCTACATACTTAATACTGCCTGCTCCAGTAAATACTAATTTAATTCAAATACTGTAACTATATGCCTCGGTTTTGAACTCTTTTTTTTTTGTGTGTGTGTGTGTGTGTGGCTTGTGTCTAGCTCACCGCAGTGTCGTGTGTCCATATTCATCTATATTCCGCTCACCTCTTTGGCATTATGCTCCTCTGCTCAGTGAAACCATCTCTCCTTCAGGCGCCACAAAACTGTGATCAAGGTGGAGAAAAAAAAATTTTATTTTCTGTCGCCCAAAGGTTGGAGGGGGTAGACGTTAGAAGGTAAAGGGGCGAGATGGAGATTTCTTTTTCCTTACTGAAATAGGACAGCTCCAGGTGTCCAGTGGAGATACTGTAGAACAGAGCGAGTATATGAGTGAGACTGTCAAGGATGGGTACTCCAGCCGGTGTAGAGAGTCGGAGAAAAGTGGCGACTTGTCTGGATTTTCTGCTGCCTGATGACATCAACACCTCTTTGCTGCTTAAAGTGCTGACTTTCAAGGGGCCTGTCTCCTCCAATTTGCTCTCAATGTCTCACTCAGACATTTTCTGAAATGGCTCCAGATTGAAGAGTGAGAGGAGGCTTGTGCCTTTTTTGGAGGAGGGTGAACTGATTCAAATGTCAGGCTGCCTTAGCTTTTGCATGAGAAAAGCTGGTTATATAACAACTGTGACAAATTCCAAGACGGGCTGTTTACACCATCAGTTGTGACAAAAAAAAAATGAAGTATTCATATTTTTTTAGGAAATCAGGTCATAGGCGATGGCTTTGTGTCTCACAAAACAATTTCTGTCTGTTCCAGTGAGGTGGTCACACTGCAGGTGGTCCTGAGAGCGATGGTGGTGAAACAGTGTCTCAAGTCATCTTTAAAGATTTTACCCTTTTAGAGCAGGGCCCTCACACACACACACACACACACACACACACGCACACACACACGCACACACATATCTCTGTCCTACTTTTCCCACTCAATTCCTCCTCCTCCATAACACTGTCACTTCAGGAACAACGAAGGGCTTCAGGATGTCCTCAGCACCATGGCTTACAAATATTTAGGTTTGGCTAAGACAGGTGTTTATTCGTAATATAAATCAATTATAGAGGAAAAAGAAAAAAAAATCTTTTTTTTAGATATGCTATGAAAAAAAGCATGTCATATATTAGGACATATGATCACATCTAGGTGAAAGCATGGGCATTGTGTCTAAACCTGAAAAGTCATCTCTTAATCCATATCTAATCCTTGAGCCACCACAAATAAACACTCAAATAAAGTCCAGATATGAACTCACTGTTTTTTTTTTTAAATATCTCTTAACACTTATTTACTTCTATATATTTATACGAGCTGTTTCACCGCCGATCTTTATTCCGTGTGGTTTTGTCCTTTCAATGTCCTCTTGTTTATAGTGTGTGGTTCGGTTTCCGTGTTTATTACTCCTGATGTTCAACCTTTCGCTTCTTTCCTTCAGTGGGAATTTTAAATTATGCAGTACACGAACAGAAGTGTTTTAAATTCCCACACCACAATATAGTCACGCATTCAAAAAGATTTCGTACTACCGTCTTTAAAAAGCAAATCCTTGAAAATGTAAATAGCCTGGACAATTGTCAACGATGGTCCTTCCTCCTTTTTTCAAGGACATGAAGGGAATTCAGACCGCATTACACTTCTTTATCAGAACTTGAATACATTAAGAAATAAAATGTTTTACGCATGAGAGGTAAGGAGAATGGTGAACAGGCCAAATAAAAATGTAACAAGTGGATTTCTAGGAAAATGTAAGTGTAGTCTGAGATTGTATTTCATTCATTAATTTATTTATGTTTTTTTTTCTTCTCAGAAATATGTGAAGGTGAAGGTTAACCTAGAATAGATACATTTTCTGTTAGTTTAATTGCAGTAAAAATGATTTCCTGAATAATGTACTTTGAATGTATAAGTTGAGAATGTGAGGCTTAAAGGCTTAAACCTCTAGTAAGTCTTCTGTGTATACGTCCAGAAGATTGGATTTGGAAGATTGGACTGGATGATTTCGCTGCTCCAATCCATGTTTACCATGTAGACCATTTCTGATGCCACTGTCCCGATTTAATTGGGGCTTAGAACCAGGACTAAGGTTGCCCTTCATCCAGTGGCTGGGTTTTGGACACTGGCTGGGAATCAAACCCGGTACTTGTCCATGCCAGGTGAGCAACCAACCACCGAGCCAACAGCGCCCATCCTGTCTCCTGGATTATAAGGAGATAAAATAGATCAATTAACAACATGAAGCTTGCTGCTGTCATGCCTACACAACATTCCATACACTGTCATATTATTACACTTTTATACCTCGGAGTTATATTTTCTTTCTGTACAGTCTAAAATACCTGTATTATATCCTGTATATACCCTTCTATTTTAATTCTAATTTAATTTTGGTAACTTTTGTGAATATTGTAAATTTTTCAAACTGGTTTTAAATAATTGTATATTGCTTTAAAATTGTCAGTGGACGTTTTATACATTTATTTTGAATTGAATTGTACTCTCTAGTGCAAATTATTTCATCGGAGTGAAAAATCTTTCTTTTTAGGTGACCGACAGTCGTATAAGCATTTTCCTGCATATCATACTGTGTATAGTTGTGTATGTGACAAATCCAATTAGAACTTTAACCAATTTCAGCAATAAATCCAACGCTATCATACCACACAAGCATAAACCAAGCAGCTCCCCCATGCAAACACCAAATATTACAGGATACTGAAATGGACCTGGCTGTATTTAGGCATGTGGGTGCACCAGCTGAGAGCTGGTAAGTGGCAGGCTGGTGGACTGAATCATGGTGAATCACCCACCGATGTGTAGGCTCTCCGAACAGTCGTGAATGGAAACATGACCTAACTTCTCATAGTGGGAGTGTGTACCCTCTTCCCACCACTTACACAGCACTAACCCACTAATGAACTATTAAAGACAAACTGTTCTTTCTCTCTGAGCAGTGGCATGATGCTGAGGGAGTGCTAAGTGTTTATGTATTTGGGTGGGTTTGCGTGCCCTGAAGTTCAAAGCCATCCTTATGCCAGTATTACTAAGTGTCAATGATGTAATGCATCTGTCTATCTGACTCAAAGGCCAGTCTGGAACACTGATCTGCCCAGCATGTGTGGGGAATATTAATGATATAACAGTGGGACATCTTGCGTGGGTAGTTACGGGTGCATAGGTTGGGCCTTCTGTTTTCAGTCCTTAATGTGCTTTCTGTTTATCCTACTGAATTCTTGCAGTTCTTGACTTATAGTTGGAGAAAAAAACAAGTGGTCAAGAATTTACCATTTTTATTCTCACCGTATTTTACTTTTCCATCACCCTACATTCTCTCGTCAGATCAGTATAACAATCAGTGTTGGGGGACGATATTTTTTAAAGTATCTAATTACATTACAGAATTACTGTCATTAAAAAGTAATCAGTTACATTACTGCGTTACCTTCTGATAAAAGTAACTAGTTAGAGTACTTTTCCACTACAACTCCTTTGTACTTCCTCATGCATGTTGTTTTAGTCAAGACCTTTATAATTATTCTACCATCATCACTTCGCGAAGTTTGGATCATAAACTGTTAACTACTAACAGCAGGAATAACAGAGGGGGCGGGTTATCGGGGGGCCGGGGGCGGGGCTTGTAGGACGACTTACATAAACACACACACTAAGGGAATCACTGCTGTCTGGCCCACAGATTACCTGTACATAAATTGTCTGAATAACGGATTACATATTTATAACCTAAATATATTACATAAATATAACTAAATAACCGAGTACTTAAAGTACTTAATCCAAATACTTTGTACACAACACTGATAGTAATTCCATCCACCGTGTCCTACCCGTAGTTTCTTTCTTTTCTTTTTCTTTCTCTTTCTGTACTATTTCAGATTTTCATCCAGAAAAATCAATATGGATAAGAGGTTTGTTCGTCTGTGTGACTATATTTATATGTGCACGCAATAGATGTTAGGCTGGAGTGCATCAAAGTTGAGCTCGCTCTTATAGGATTGGCTTAAATGCTAGTCACGGAGGAAGTATAGTCAGGCTGGAGTTTTATGAATGAAATAAAATAAAACGTTGGAAATGATCCAGTTTTCACTGACAGGAGTCTGACAATGTGTCAAATTTTTTTATGATGCAAATTCACCAAAGGGTTATGTGATCTCTGATCAGGGGCATTCATGTTTTTTTTTTTCTGACCACATTTTTTCCAAAGTTGACGGTTCAACAGTATGCTTCAACGTTTTAACATTGTGTTGGATAGTTCTATCCCCGATTCCAGTCATTTTAGCATTATCCTAACTTGACCCTACTGGTCGTGAGAAGCTATTCACATTGTGAATATTGTGATCAGCCCAGTTGTTTTAGGATCACTTGCTGAACTTGGGGTTGTGACCTTCTTAAAATAGAATTTTTTAATTCCTTTGGCTTTTCAGATGTTTTTCAGCCCTGTTTCAGCCCTGGCCAAAATGTCCTTCTTTCTCTTTTTTGGAGTATTGATGTATTGATAGGGTAGCATGGTTGTTTAGTGGTTAGCCCTGTCACCTTGCACCTCCAGGGTCTGGATTCGATTCCCACCTCGGGTCTGTGAGTTTGGAGTTTGCATGTTCTTCCCGTGCTTGGTGGGTTTCCTCCGGGTCCTCCGGTTTCATCCCACAGCCCAAAAACCTGCAGACAAGCTTCATTGGCATACCCAGATTGCCCATAGTGTGTGTGTGTGTGTGTGTGTGTGTGTGTGTGTGTGTGTGTGTGTGTGTTCGCACCCTGTGATGGATTGCCACCCTGTCCAGGATGTACCCTGCATTAAGTCTCCTCAGTATAGCCTTCAGGCCCATGTGACCCTGTACACAGGAAAAGCGGTATAGAAGATAAATGAATGGTCGCGAATTAGATAGATTTGAATGATTGGCTCATTTGATCTTTATGTTATGAAAAATATAAGACTATTCTTTTGGTGTATAATTGAGTGGTGACCTGTTCCAGATCTGATAAAGCAATTCCACAATTTGCATACCTCCATTTTCCGATAATGTAAATACAGTCAAAAAATTTATAATACAATTTCAGTGCAATAAAAAAAAGATATGACATTAACATTTAATTAATTGTACTGTTCATCCCTGTAGAAGCCACTTTTTTATTCTAGCGGACACAAAAGAGAGAAGAGGAGATACTATCTTAGTCAGAGACAATACTTATCTTGATTTTGCATGGCATGTTGATTATTTCAACAACTTTAGACCCTTTACCTTTTGAAACCATAGCAAATGACTGCTTGTTCAGCTTATCTATTAAATGTGGACAAATTAACCAAAATATTCGTTAACTCTGTCACTTAAAATAGCATAATGAAAGCGAGGCAAAGTACTGTGCTCATGACCTCAATTTTGTATCTCATTGTTTCATGCATCCGATTTGCCACATCAGCACAGCAAATAAAAATAAATAAAAAAATTAATAAATAAAAAATGAATAAAAGTAAAGAATAATTGTGACTTTATAACTGCTTCTCTCATTTCTGCAGTTTCGTTTCTGCCTAAGCTTCCTGCTGCCTATTGCTGACAATACAAAATATTAGGCAACTTCTAATTCATCTTGTTATAACCAGAACCTTTTTAAATTAAGTGCTGTTTTATAGGCTGGTAGGGTGGATTCATAAGAATTTTAATCATTTAATTGCAGTGAATATATTTAAAATATATCAGACAGCCACTACTAGATGTTCATTTGTATCCTTGCTTACTCATTGAGTCTAAACTGTATTTTATCTCTTGTTTTTATGCTTTTGTGCTGCATCATATTACATCTATCTAGATGCAAATAAATAAAAAAGCAGTACACAAAAATGTATGGCAACCACACAGGCATGAACAGCACATGAGTAATTCTAACAGAAAATCGAATTAAATATCTCCATAATACAAGTCTCAATATGGATATGGAACTTTTAAACTTAATGCAAATGAAATCCTGGAATTACAAATTGAGTATTAATACCACTTACTAGAAGCATAACACAGATGGCATAACTTCAGTTACTGTTTTGTCTCATTATAGATCATTAAATAGTGTAGTATATGTATTGATGGGATTATCATTAATTATAGTCAATGATCATTTGATTTTCTGTGCATTTCAAACAAATTGTTATGAAAAATGGCAATAATTAATAATTTAAGGAAATCCTAAAACACACCATATAGCATGTTTTTTTCCTTGTACTTGGGCAAATGCTGTGTAGCAGACACATGCACATAATAAAGGATGGAAGAGGTACTCACCTTAAATAAATCTTATCTTGAGTCACGTTAAATAACGTAAGCAAGTCAAATTAGCAAATTGTACATATTGACCTAACATTAATAAGAAGGAAATTGAAACTCTTTAGCTCCTTAAATACAATGTCATAAGTCAACCGAAAAATTTGTTTTCTGCACTCATCTTCTCCCTCATGTTCCGCTTCATGTTCAGGACCGAAGAGTATGTGGTCATAAGAGCGAAAAAAACGAAAATAAATAGCTGTAAATGTCTTATCTTTTTTTACGTATACATAAGATATTTTTTTTTTCGGATATATTTATTTTTAATATCCTTGGGTCCGGCAGGCACCATCGTCTCTTCCCTGGGTCACAAAGAATTTTAGGATAGGATGGGGCATGACGCACACACCTTTGCACCCTTCGGTTTTAGGGGAAAGAAGGTTGCATTTGAAAGAGCCTTCAAAATGTGACAGCTGTAGTCGAGACACTATGACGTAAACAACCTTCAAATGCATGCATCCTTCAAAGGATGCGGCTGCCGAAGTGAGACGCGACAGTGGTCTTGCTTTTAACCAGCATTCCTATCTTTATTGAGGAAGTCTATCGCAGTATATATCGTTATCGTATCTTTGCACAGGCCTAGCTCATCAGTTGGATTAGTCAAACAGGTGATCAATATGGAATAGTAACTAATTCTCATCACTTGTAGCAGGGCGTTATTAGTAGCAAAAACTTTCAACTTTTATTCTTTCAACAAAAAAAAACAAAAAACCCCCCCCACAAATTTCAGAAAACTGCAGTGAAAAGAAATGCCTTCTTTCATTCTGTTGACACTAGAAGACAGTTCTATAGATTTTGTATCAAGATGACTGCTTGACCAAATAATCTACTATTCCTGACTCCACTAGATCTGTGCCACCAGATCAAAGTGACTCCAGACCCACTAGCCCAGAGGCGTTGCATGCAGTGACGGACATATGCTTAGTGTTGAAAGACGGCCTAAGGCCAGAATGCTGTTCATCTGCCACTGTGAATCTTCCATGTGACAGTACATGCCAAGAACTGGCAACATGGCCCGTGGAGTGAATTATGATGGATGCTGACTCTGGAAACCTTGTCCCAGAGGCACACACACACACAAAAAAAAAATGCCCCACAGCACCAACCCTTCTGTTGCTGAAGCTGTAAGTAACTGCAAGTCACTACAATATTCTGTAAATTGCAAAAGACGTGTGAAACATGAAATCAATGTTCCTTGTTCATTATTCCGTTTTTTTATTTTATATATTTTTTATTTTAGAGTAGATCGCATTGAATATAATAAACTGATTTTGCGCATTTTTGATTGAGAAATCCCCTACGAATGCTTGTGCGTGTATGCAAACGTTCAGAGGTGCACTCGCATCTATCATTATCAGAAAGGCGCCACTAAGCTGTGAGAAGGGCGCCCGCAGGCACCTGGGGAGAAGGAAACACTATCAGCGCGGCTTCAAACATTACAGATGCGCTATCAAACGTCCTCTAAGCACTCCTCCTGCGAGAGCTATGCGCGACGAGGCGGCAGCTGCTTTTTTGCTTAGCATACACACACATTTTCCCCTTCCGTTCAGTGCCATAGTGAGGGTTAAACACAGTCTATCTTCGCATTCATCTCTACTCTTTCTCATCCTAATTTACGTCTGTCACTCATTTCCTCCGCCTACCCTGAAGAAGCCGAGTAGATATGTCCGGCAAGGCTTGAGAGAAGTGAGGGGCGGGGGTGGACGTGAAATGGTACGGTCTGATAGATGGAGCGGGGGAGAGACGGAGAAGACAGAGTGTGTGAGTGGAATAGCAAAAGAGCCCCGGAGACGAGGGGAAAAGAAGGGGGGGGGGGTGAAGGGAGGAGGCACAGAGCCAGAAAATTGCCTTGCTTGTTTGGTGATTAGTTTACCTCCTGGGTTCTTCTTTTCTTTCCGTGGTCTTACCCGCCTTTTCTTCTTCTCGCTCCTCATGCTTGCTCTCCTGCCCGGATCATCCACCTATCATTCAGTCAGTCTTTCTGTGATCACCACACAAACTCTTGAGCTCTTGAGCTTCCTCAACTTGTCTCAAGGCTGGAACATTGTATTGTACTGTACTTTGACTCAACATGGTCTCTCATAAGTCTGGGCCTTATATCCCTTTTAAGACAGAAACGGTTGCACAGCTGCTTTCTAGTCAACTGATATGTAGAGAGAAGGGGAAAAATCAGCATAGGTCTTTGTGCAGAACACAGCAATGAAACCAGGCTGTTTACAATGACAAATTACCCACTTATAAATGCAGACACCAGCAAACACTCTGCAAAGTTGGTGTGCCTTGCAACTGGAAAGGGTTTTGCTTGTGGGCTGTCACTGACTGCAGGCCATCTCTCCGAAGCACAAAACACCAGGAATCAGTCCTTTGTGGAGAACTTTAACAATAAGCCATCATTTCTATTTACTATCTCCAGTGTCACTATCCTGCACTCCAGTTGGGTCACAGTTTCTATAGCTGGCAATCGTCTGAAAGGCAACTAGGTCAAGCTCTGTCTTTTCATCCTGGCTTAGTCAAGCCTCTTGTTTGCTTGACGTGAGCCCGTCATTCTTCAAAGGAACAATAAAGCATCTCACCCTCTTCCATACAGTAGAAATCCCCACTCTCCTACTTTGTGTTTAAAATCAAAAGGACCTGGCTTTTCTCTCTCTGCTTTGGAATGTTACGCTCCAAAACCATTCACATTGCAAAAATATCTTGAATGTAGTTGAATGTAATCTACACTTTCCTAATATTAGAATACAGCAAAAAACTGAGATTTAGGAATTTATTTCTTGAATGAAGCAAAATTGTTTGCCAATAGTACAAAACAAATTTACTTACAGTTTTAGTAAGATTTGAATAGAAAAAGCTTAATAATCTCATATTTGGTTTATTGTACACTTATTTTAAGAAATTATAGAAAGGATAGCAAGGTGGCGTAGAGGTTTGCACTGTGGCCTCGCCCCTCCAGGGTCCCACCTCAGGGTCTGACCTTGCACCTGGTGGGTTTCCTCCGGGTACTCTGGTTTCCTCCCACTGTCCAAAAGACATGTAGATTAGGCTAATCAGCATTCCCAAATTGGCGATAGTCTGTGTGTGTGTGTGTGTGTGTGTGTGTGTGTGTGTGTGTGTGTGTGTGTGTGTGTGTGTGTGTGTGTGTGTGTGTGTGATGGATTGGCACTCTGTCCAGGGTGTACCACACCTTGTGTCATAAGTGTCTTGGGATAGGCTCCAGACTCTCAGCAACCATGTAGACAGGATAACGTGGTATAAAGAATGAGTGAATGAAGAGATAGGTTTGCCTTGATTCAAGAATGCCATCAAACCACACACTAATGGAATCACTGCTATAAAGTAAAAATAAAACAAATTAAGCTGCACTTTACTTTTCTAAGGCAAGAGGAGAGGAGGAGGGAGGGGGCTACTGCATAGGACGATTTTCACACACAAACACACACACACACACACACACACACACACACACACACACACACACACACACTAATGGAAACACTGCTCTGTCAGGAAACTTCTTTAACAAGAAACCTCTCTAATAACACTCGCACGCGCACACACACTAGCAGAATCACTTCTTTCTGACAAAATCTTTAACAAGGAACCTCTTTAATGAGCGCATGCGCACTACTCGTATATCAAGAACTCGCTCGTCTATTAAGTTGTATTTAAAAAATTTGCTCGTCTTGCAAACCGTAACTCGCAATCCAAGGTTCCACTGGCTAAGATGCCTTTTGTTATATTTATTACATGTTTTGGAGTACTAAAACTACTAAATGTATTAAATTAACATTAAAATCCTTTTTAACTTGTTGATTGTTTAAATGTCGCGAATCAACAAACTAACCCATTGATTCAACGACTCGAATTGACCAATAAAGCATCGCTTTAATAGCTTAATTTGTTGAACTGCACAGCTCCACTCTTAAGGTAGGGGTATACTTTTTAATGATTATATAATCGAATGTCCACATGGAGTGAAAAACAACTCAAATGGGCCACCATTTCAAAACTGCCATCATCATCATCATTATCATCATCATCACTACACTTGCTGTTTCAGTCATTCAGTCAGATAGATGTATAATTCTGAACCTGTGTTGATTTCAGAAAAAACTAAATGAGCTAAAACACGTGTCCACATTCTTCATTAAATGTGTGTTACACAATCATTCTGCCCCAGCTCAAAGAAATCATTCTTATGTCCAATATTGCAATTACATTATTACATTACATTACATTACAAAAATTTCAGGGAACAGGTACTATTAAACGTTTTTGCTCGCAAAAAGAAGACTCAACACAAATTCTTGTATGAGACTCAGACATGCAAAGGGTTTGAAACAAGTTCTGGTCAAAACAGAAAATATCTCAAGACCGGACCCAAGACTCATCCTACGAGTCTTACAGCCCTAATCACTATATCTTTTCCATTGCGGTGTTAACATACCACAAACCACAACAGAAAATCACAAACCATTACAGAACATTTGGGGGCTAAATCAAATCTATAATGGTTGCCATGATATTTTTTCAACAGGGCAAGGAATACCTACAGTAGCAGGTCACATGGGAAACTTGGCCATGTACAGTAAGGCCATGTGTGCTCTGTGTGGTGTAGATAAATGGAGCAGTTAACAGGACTCTGATCACAGTGCTAATCTACAACTCATACAGTATGTATCCAGCCATAGGAGAGGCCTGGTAGAGCCATGGCCACAGTTTTTTTTTTTGGCTGGAGAACAAATTTAAAAGGGCAAAGCTTCTACCCAATTTGCTGCTATTTGCAACCCCAGGGCAACAATGCTGTGCATGCGCATATTCTGACTGTGATGAAGGAGTAGCATGTAAAAATCTTTTGTAGCTAAGGATTGCTTCTCAAGAACTAGGACACAGGGACAAAGGCAGACAAGCACAGTAGGTCTGAGGTTTGGCATACAGAAGATGTGTAAGGTCTCGAAACAGTTCCATACGTGATGGCAGGGTAATATTTCCTCATTAGGAAAGCGAGCACAACTGTGTGGTGACCATGATGACATGGTTCGAGTCTCTCGTCCCAAACCTTGATGCGAACTCATTAATCAGAGGCTAATATGGCAGTCCGGGTGACAGTGAATGGGAGGTCACAGATGACTGCATGGCCATAGCAAGCGCTGTCAGATGGAAGCGGTTGTGCTTTCGTCACCGCCACCTCCCTCCTCCTCCTCCTCCTCCTCCTCCTGCCTCTCACGAAGAGCCCATGGTCATGTGATCAGCAGCCTTGCCGCCCTCATGAGCAGGCGGTTGCTAATAGTGACAAAATGTGGCCGTGTGGAGCCAGGCAGAGCGTGAGAGACTCAGCTCCACTGATGACTGGGAGCTGTGAGACTGTGGGAAACACACACACACACAAACACACATCCAAGGGAGTCAAGCCTTTGTTTGCAAATAAGAAAACAGCTTTACAGGATTCACTGCTAGAAAATCCAGGTCTATTTATTGCATCAGTATCGGATTTAGCGTGCAGATTAATTTAAACAAACCTGACAGTAACATACAGTATGTGTCCAAAAATACCCGGCACATCCTGGAGAGATTTTAGCATTGTTAATTATTTGCGCTGTCATCAAGAGACACTCGTGCTGAGTCCACAGTTCCATTGGTGCATTAGTCACTATTTGACAAAGGAAGTTGTTTACTGCCAGTGAGACCTTTGAGGAGCTGTGGTGCTGTCACAACACTGTCAGTGAAGGTCTAATGTACTTAATCTGCATGTCTCTCTCCTTCTACTCTCATTTTCATTTTCCTGAGGAGTACCTTGGGTCTCTCTCTCTCTCTCTCTCTCTCTCTCTCTCTCTCTCTCTCTGTGACAGTGAGACTGGGGGCTTTGTGACTAAATGATCTTGATTACATACTGTAAAAGTGCCTATGTGAAAGGGACTGTGTAGGTAGGAACGTACACACACATCCACATCATGCACGCACAAATATAGGCAGTCTCTTCATTATGGTAAAGAAACCAGGGAAGCTGTCGCAGGTCAACATGTAGTGAGAGGCCATATGAGGGTTTAATAGTGTGAACTGACATTCAGAATAAAACCATCTGAAATACAGCTCTGATACCATCCCTCAATTCCTCATATTAAATGAAATATGTAGTTTAAATAACAGAAACTGGAACAAATGTTTGATTGTAACAGACTGCCTAAAGATAAAATAAAATAAATAAAAGGTTTATGTAGCAATCTCAGCAGAAACCTCATTTCCCCTCTCGTCTGTTCCAACCACTCAGAATTCAGCATCACCGGTATATTAATCATCGGCTTGATCATCTGTCATCATCTGCACCTGTTTCTCACTGGATCAGGCCTTAAGTTAGATGCTTTTTTTGTTTATGCTTGAATGATTTATAGAGAATTTTATGGCTTAACAATTAATGAATTAATTAATTCCTCTGAAACTGGTCAGGTTTAAAACTGAACTGAAAATAGGAGCTGATTTCGAAGAACTGTTGCTTAAGACTACATTAAAAAAAAAATAGCTGGCTCAATACTTTTTCACAGTACTGTCCCTACAATATATACTGTAAATACTTTTTGTATCTAATGCACACCTGACTCAATGGCCCTGCATTTACTGCTTTAAGGTATTTTCCCCTTTGAAGTATGTAATTATAATCCACCAAATAAATTTAATTTAGAACACAAATTGTAAATTCACTTGATGGGAAAAATTCGAAATTTCATCAGACTGGTCATTGATGGTGTGTAATAACTAATAATATTAAGAGCACACATTATGGTCAAACCTATTTACAATATTCACACACACACACACACACACACACACACAAAAAAAAAAAAAAAAAAAAAAAACAATACTACTGCATGTCTGTATGTGCATCATTTCCCCTATTTTATGAAATGGTTTGTTGTGCTGGACTTTTTTTTTTTTTATAAGATAAAGGCTTTCACATCTGGTGAAACATTCATGAATAATCGCTGACATGTTTATTTCTGGTTATTGGTTATTTTCATTCCTGGAAATGTGCTAAGATGGCACAGAGGATGTGTCAGGCATGTAAAGTAAAAGAAATAAATAAAAAAAAAGACAGATTAACTTGAGGGAGAGGAGAGTCCTTATATCACTAGTCAGTATTTCATTGGAATGATTATTTCGATTTTGTCTTTTATTTATGTTTCATGGGTTGTGTGTGTGTGAGTGTGGTATGCACACTTCCTTGTGGTCCTTATTATGTGATTTGTCTGGGGCCTGGGCAATATACAGTACATGGCAGGCCTAAGGTAAAGTTGAGTCAGATACTCTCCCATTCTGTTCTCTCACGGTCTCTCTTTCTGCATCAGTTTCATGACGCGGTTACCCCCTTTTCCGCTCTGGAAAAAAAAAGAGTCCACTGCAATTTACTCCAGAAAACTGAGCTGTTTGCTTTTTTTTTTTTTTTTGCAAACAGAGTGATATAAAGCTATCAACAGCAATGTGGAAAACTCAGGGTTATTCCACCAAATACTGATTTCTTCATGTTATTTTCTCTACAAATTATTGGCATTTTGTTTTATTTGAGTTATTAAAGTTCCACAAATACTGCATGATCTTGGGTTATTTTTATTTGTCGTGATGTTGTCATTTCCTTTAAATATACACTCTAAATAACAATAATTTAGAATTTAAGAGCAGATCATTAAAAAAAACTGATAATCTCATCAACTGATTCTTTTATTCAGTGGTCTCTTTTTTTCCAGAGCTATATAGTATACGCTATATATACAGCATTCAAATAACGCATCCTATTTAAGAAGGTGGTAGATTTTTGATTCATCCTCCTGTATAAATCTGGCTTCTGATCCCACACCACTTTTTTTTTTTTTCCTTTTTCTTCTTAATGAATCCACCATGGGTTTTGCCACGCTGTTTGGATTTGGCACAATATGTTTATGGGCTTGAATGAAATTGTGAATGCTATGGAACTAGGTCCTGTTTCAACTGTTTCAATGATATGTTACATATCTTGCATTTGTCACATACCCCTGTCCAGAGCTACTTTACATTTATCTCATTTACACAGCTGATCAGTTGGCCAAGAGCACAGCAGAGGCATCGCAAACACCTGGCCATCATGTGTTCCTATTAAATCGGCCATCGAGAGCATGACTTATCTTGAGCGCGCACTTTATTTGCCACCAAAGAGTTAAGAACTCCTCTCAGGGCTTACTTGAATCATTGTGTCTCCTGCCATAGATATTGTGTGGGTTTCACTGATTCATAGAAAGGCTTTTGTGTCCCACTGGGAAGTGTTTAAGTACAAACTGTCTAAAAATGAGGCATTTCCTTGCTTCCTCTGGGGAGGATTGGGATCCTTTAAATCTGCCGCTGTCACACTTTCATAAAAGCCCAAATTGAATTCCGAGCCATTTGTATGTGTTTTTCTTCTCTCTCCTCGCAGTGAATAGGACCGCAGCTATAAATACTTCCGACACAGAGTGCCAAACAGATTCTGTATAATAAGCGGAACCAGAACAGAGGCACAAAGTCAGGAGAGACATGGTGGTAAAGAGAAACAAAAGGTGGTCGGGAATTGGAGCTCTCACAGCACATAGTGCAGCAGACATCATTGACAGCCACAGCGATGTGCTCCTTCTGGACTCCATCGAGTGACTCACTGAATGAGTCATATGAATCCTGCCTCACAAACACACACCCCTCTCATTAATTACACAAACTAATATCACATTCGGATATGCAGACCTTTTACATTCAGCCTTTTTTCAACAAACAGTCTTCTGTTTTATATCTTCTGTTGCATAGAGCACAAGAGCTCCTGATCATTTCAATTCATTGTCTGCACTCAAGTCTGTAATAGTCAGGAATTCATAGTGATCGTGTTCATGTTTCATTTCATTCATAGCGTTCCTTGTGACCACTGATGGCTAGTGGCAATATTAGATGGGAGAAATAAAAGGAAAATTTTTTTAATTCAATAACTTTCCATATATAAATAAATTATTAGGGTTGAGTAATGCACTGTATCACACTTATACCCAACTGGATCCATGCTGTGTTTCCTATAAATATTAAATACGGTAAACTTGTAATTCTTTTGTTCTACTTATTCCATTTAGTTTTAGTTCCTCCTCCAATGGGATTATAGGAGAAAATGAGGCTAAGAGTGAGTGTTGGGTGATTGTGATGCGTTTTTTAATACGTTCGATTGGGCGATGGGTTCCATCGTTTTTATATCAATGAAGGTTTTCAAAGGGTCAGGTTGTTAGCCAACCCTCCTCCTTTCTCATTCAGGTTTGAGATTGGCAGCTGCAGTGATTTTTTTATACGCACAGGGTTCAGGACCTTGCCCAATTGAATAACAGTGGCAAACCAGAGGCAATAGTGCTCAAACCCTGAGCTACTACACATGTTCATATACTATATGAATATTTATTTTTTCATTAAAAAATGTAATCTAAGGTAGTTTACTGGTTAACACCTCCAGGGTCAAGCGATCGAGTCCTGCCTCAGATCTGTGTACATAGAGTTTACTTGTTCTCCGCGTGCTTGGTTTGTTTCCTCCGGTTTCCTAGCACAGTCAAAAAACATGCATATTAGACTAATTGTAGTTTCCAAATTGCCTGGAATGTGTGAGTGAGTCTGTGACTGTGTGTGTGTGTGTGTGTGTGTGTGTGTGTGCTGTGTGCCCTGATATGGATTGGCACCACGTCCCTCATATACCCCAAGTCTCCTGTGTGGGTTCTAGACCTCCTGCGACCCCTTACAGGTCTAAGAATCACACAGCACTTTACAATTGGTTTAAAAAGTCAGATGAAAAAGTTAATTTAAAATATTATTATAACTGGTAATGCGCTGGACAATGTTAGGTCTTTTTTTTATATATTTTTTTTACCTTGGGCTGTTCAAAAGGCAAAGTGGGAAATAGGATGTGCTCATGTTAGTTTTTTGTGGTATACATCAATGTACATTGAGATGATGAATAATTTTGTTTTTCTAAAACTGAGAACTGTATTGAGACTTTCAGATTTAGTAAAAAATATGTCTTTGAGTTGATTCATCTAAAGCTACTGCTTGTATGTGCACTATAACTCATTTACAGGTAAGACATTTTCCTTTTTTTTTTTTCTAAGAAGCTGTGGATATCAATCCTGAATCGATGTGACTCTGTAAACACAGAAGGAACTTGGAATTGACTCCTTAGTTCTACTGGCATTTCATGTTACAAAAATATGGCCCCACTCTGTCGAGAAAGCGATAATAATCATAGCATCATCTACACCAAATAGTGAAAATTATGTTTTTTAATAACCCTTAAATACCCCGTATTTATAAGAGAAACCATTTTTTCACTATGTATATACTGTGCTAGGCCTTGCACCTCCAAGGTCAGCGTTCGATTCCTGCCTCAGGTCTGTGTACAAGGATTTTGCATGTTCTCCCCGTGCTTGGTGGGTTTTGTCTGCAGTCTAAAGACAAGCAGATTAGGTTAATTGGCGTTCCCACATTGCCCGTAGTGTACAGTATGTGTGTCCAGGGTGTACTCTGCCTTGTTCCCTTCATCTCCTGGGATAGACCTGTATCAGGATAAGCCATATAGTATGAATGTGTAGTTAAGTTTGACTCCTTGTATACAGTACACGCATCCCTAATCCACCCTTTATCTCCTTGCCTTTTATACTTCAATTTTCATCCAGACAAGCAGGACTTAATTAAGCAGAAACAGTGACGACCTTGAATCATTAGTCATTAAAGCATATACTGTAAGCGGTAGGATACGGATTGGATCAGTGGCACAGACAGGCAGAGCACTTAGGCATGGCCTCTCCAAGTAAGCCAAGTGCAGGCTAGCTAACGAGGCATAAGCAAACGCTATGATCTCAGCACGAATTATTCATGGGAGCCATGTTTCAGGCCACAGCGCTGCAACAAGCTTCAGCGACGAGCTTCAGACTGACTACATACTCAGATCTGACAGGAAAACCTGTTGTCCATACTTCTCAGTATGTGGATGTGCACATTTTATATTAATGTCACCATATTTATGTTTCACAGGAGTTCCCCAGGATCTTTCGCTTTAATTGTATCTACGGAAAAATCTCCCTTTCCCATGGCAAACTAGTAATTGAATTTTATTAATCTCATTCGAGCATTCATTTGCTCTCTCTTCTGTTGTTTACTGTTGCTGTGCCTTGGTGCTTTATTGAGGTCTGAATATCTAGTGTTGCAATCTGTGCTCGAATGAAGCATATGTGTACTGGAAAAAAACTGGATACTTATTGACTTATTGAACTTGATTTTTCTTGATTTTCACAGGTATTTGAAACTATATATGCATATACATATATAATGCATACATTAAAACAATTAACATATAAGAAAATACGATGAGGGACATTTGATTGTGCAGAATAACAGAAATGCACTTGTTTCAGGGTTTCACTAATACTAATATGGATCAAGGTAGAAAGTTTTCTCTGTAATCCAGAGCCATGATCAGATTGCCTGCTTCACATCTGAAATGCTGGTCTCCCAGGAATTCCTTTAACAACCCAGACATATATAAATAGCTTGGAGCGAGATCAGTACTGTACAGGCTTTTATTGTCATTTCAACCATATACAACCATATACGAAATGAAACGGCGTTCCTCCAGGACCAAGGTGCTACATACATGCAACATAAATTAAGAGAAACTAACTAGCTAAATAGTTTTACAAACCATACATATTTACACCATAAATTGTAAAAAAAAATAATAAATACATTTCTAAAGTACTATACAGAATATACTATACTATGATTTCCACAGACTGCTGCGCCTCTTCTGCAAGTTGGTGACAAATATTTATTTGTTGAATTTGAAGGATCAGGCGTTCCATTCGCTGAAGGTTCACGAGAGCGACTGCAGTGGGCACCAAGCCACCTTGGCCAGGATCGTCAGGCACGGACATATGACTTTCTTTAAAACATTTTCACCATTCAGATGTTTTATTGCAGCTAAGAGGCTCATCACCGCACTGTGCTTGAATTCTTCTAAAAATGTCAATCGGTTTTATGCCTTCATTTACACGAAATTTCATCACAAGTCCCGGTTCAACTTGAACGCCCTTTGTAATAAACTGCCACAAAACATGGTTTAAATAACTATTTGCTGCACCAATTTCACATTCAATGCAGCCTGCTTAAAGTCCCTAGTGACTCTTAAAGCTAATAACTTTTGTAGCAAAAGTTTGGTAGCATCTTGCTTATCGGATATATTGTTTCGGCAAGTGTTTAATGTAAATCCTAAATGAGCATTTAAATGAGGATTTCCTATTGTGTTGAAAATCACTATTATTTCAGGGAATAAGAGACCAGGGCATATGTTGGGGGCTTTGTCTCCTAGCACCCCTGACATTTACAAGACTAACAGAAAATGTCAGTGAATGCCAAATGTTACCTCGGGTTATGATGTAGCTCTTGAAAGGCTTGAGCTATTGATCTCTAATTTCTCTTCCATCCCCGTGTTCATGTCCGCCTCCCCGTTGCTACTCTTACGCTCTTATCCGGATTACTTGTGCTTCCTCACTGTTCTGTGGACTTAGGCACTTGTTAAAGATATAACATGCTGTGCACCACACATATGCCGGCTAATATGCAAGCCCTGGGTTTTCCCACTGCTAGAATGTAGCCTATAGTGGCGTAGTAGTTTCACGCATGGCTCTATTAAGTTGTCACGGTCTGATAAAACACCAAGAGATGCGGCATTGACCTGCTTCAGTTCATCAGTTTGTATCCAACCTACCTATTAATTTCTGTTGAGTAGTAATATTTTTATAGTATAAAGGTTTCCGGGAAGTTAATTACAAAAGCTCACTTAGTGCGGGATGAGCGATTTGAAATACAAAATACAGTCAGGGACAGCTTTGTGTAGCATGGCTACGCTCCCACTGTCTTTTAAATATAATGAGTTGTTGTCTTTTTGATATCCACATCAGAGTATTTGCTGTTAACAAAAATCTGGTTATTTTGCAATTTTGTCAAACCAAGTACAACCACATCACCATAACCGGTTATCAGAATAATATAAGGAAGCAAGGCTGATTTTCAGTCTCCCCAGAGAGCAAGGTAACAGCAAATACATTTTTGTTAACTAAATGAACCTTTCGTTCAGTTCTACGAGGGGCGTTCAAGTCAAACTGGGACTTGTCATGAAATTTCTTGTGAATGAAGGCGTAACATTGATTGACATTTTCCGAGCGACTTCAAGCACATAACAGTGATGAGACCCTCAGCCACAGTCAAACGTGAATGATGATCCCAGAGCTCACTGCAGTCGTTCCTATGATAATTCAATCAGTGGAAGGCTCTCGGGGAAAAAACGAGCCTGGGTTGATTGCAGGTTTTTTCAGGGCAATGCACAACCTCATACTGGCCCCTGCTCCACGTGAACATGACAGGAACTCGGCTGGGAGTTACTTCTACATCCCCATACATTTCTGACCTCCCTCCAAGCCATTTCCACATCCGTCATAGTCGTTCCTGTGAATTAAATATAGAACTGATAATGTGTTGAAATGAGTGTATAAATGGAATTATGTGATCTCTTTTGCATTCATGCTGGTACGGAAAATTAATTGACATCTTCAGACCCGTGAGCGTCTAGATTTTTATCAGCATCTTGGTCCCAGCTATCGATGGCCAGAATAAATATATCCTTTATGCACACATATATAAAAAAAAAAAACCTAATGAGCCCTCATAATAAAAAAAAATCACCATATGGCGCTAACCCTGAGGAATTTTCTCGTATTGACCGATACAGCAAGGGTAAGGCTTAAACAAAAATGTGAACTACAGCTTTTTCTTCCCTTCTGGGATAGTGAAGGCTAAGGCCAGGCTATTTCTGTCCATTTCCAAGTTATTGTCTTCGCTTGACTGGCCTCACATCATTATCATGAACCAGCCTCTTCTGTTCCAGCAGAGATTTCTCTACACTACAGCCGCTAGTGTGCAGGCAGGTTTTCTCCGTCTCTTCAGTGTCGTGAGTCAAACTAAAGAGCACTTCAAGTGCAAGCACGGGTAAAGGAGAGAATTTCAAGTGGCAGGGTAAAAAAATAAATAAATAATTAAAAGATGCATTCGTGTTTTCATTTGAATTTTTCTGAGCAACATGTAGTTTCCATTGAACTCACTCTCCTTTACTGGAGCCCACAATGAACCCTTTTCGATACCATTGTTATTGATGTTTACCACCAAATGTTCCTTGCTCTTCTTCATAATTACCAGCTCAGATTGCAGCCATTACGTTCTGCCACAAACACAAAGATGATTATGGCTCTAATTAGCCACATCTGAGTGCAGAGTGGCAGGGAGTGATTACGTTTCATTCAAAATACGTTCTGGTGATGAATTTCGACAGCATAAAGAAGTCAAGAGTCGTTTAAAATGGTTCTTGTAGGACTCAAGAACATTCAGGGAAATAATTGTTGCACACTGTATACAGGATCAAATTGTTGTTCATATTTTTATGAGCCATAAAACATTTATTATTTATTAAATGCACTGATCCTGTGGGCTGTCGTCTTGCACCTCCATGTTCCCGGTTCGATTCTTGTCTGTTCTCATTTGTCCCAATGCTCGGAGGGTTTCCTTTGGGTTCTCCGATTTCCTCCCACAGTCCAAAAACATGCAGATTAGGCTAATTGACGTTCCCAAATTGCCCGTAGTGTGTGAATGAGCATGTGTGTGTGTGTGTGTGTGTGTGTGTGTGTGTTTGTGTGTGTGTGTGTGTGTGTGTGTGTGTGTGCCCTGCGATGAATTAGCACCCCATCCAGGGTGTATCACACGTCATGCCCTAAGACTACCAGGATAGGCTCCCTGTATACAGCGAAAGTATTCACAGCGCTTCACTTTTTCCACATTTTGCTACTGTATGTTACAGCTTTATTCCAAAATTTATTCAATTCATTATTTTCCTTAAAATTCTACAGACCATAACGGCAGTATGAAAGAATTTTCTTTAAGCCAAAGGCTGTGGATTTTTATGTACAGTACATTTTTTTGTTTTTTATTGGTAATAAATTTGCTAATATTTCAAACAAACTACTTTCACATTGTCATTATGGGGTCCATTCATTATATAATAAAGCTGTATAGATGATTAGTGAGTGGGTGAGGAATTAAAACAATAGTACAAACATTTCTTAGGTTCGGAAATCCTAGGATTTCCAGACAACATATAAAAGAAGACTTGTCACCTCTTTCATCATCATTCTCAAATACCATGCTACGGAATGTCACAACAATTCTGAGCGTGTGATATTGAGCTGTACACATCTCAGATACAGACGTTGTGTAATGTGTTTCATTACACAAATAAGCTGATTTTGGGTCTTGTGGGTTTTTAGATAAATATGTAGTTTGTCCATAGGGACAGGTGAAAGCTTAGTTCCCCAAGTACCTGCGTAAAGTTATTACATTGAGTATTTAATAAAGCAAATGCCACAAGCACTGATAGAGACGCATTCAGGCAGGAATTAGTAGTCTATCACAGGACAGCACAGACACACAAACACACACATACATACATACCCACACACTTAAAATAATCGTAGTATTTTCTGGTGAGAAACAAACCAGAGAACCCTGAGAGAGAATGTGAGTGTTATATGTTATATACAGTATATGCTGAAACATTATGTATGTGGCTAACAGCTAGACAACTAAAATAATTTTATTCCCATGATTTTTTTTTAACGAAACAGCCAAAGGCGTTAGTGTTTAGATCATCTGCTTAGTGCATCTTCTGCAACAATATACTTAGGGAATCCATATCTTTGCTACTTGTTTCTTTGAAAATGTAATTAAAGAAGTACAATTAAAAAGATTCAGCCATTTACTAACGGAGAAGAACATTACTTGTAGTCTTATACCACCCAAACAAGCCTAATGAACTAAAGTCTATACATGTAGTAAGTGTTAAACTGTATAAACTATTTTATTTTTGCTAAGGCATCCTTTAAATGTGACAGGCATCACAAGGGTGAAACAGTAAACTGCGTCTCTGTCTCTCTATTTTTTTTTCTTCTTCTTTTTACTGTGCAGTAGTTAGTGTGTAAACAGCAAGTGCCTCAGAGCAGATGGCTCAGTTATGGCCACAAGAGTAACAAGGCTGCTGTTGGCTGCTGCCGCAGCACTTCTAGCTGAAAGGCACACGCTCCTTTAAAGCATTATAACGATTTGAATTTTAAATATAATAATAATAATAATAATAATAATAAAACTTGTATGAATCATAAGTGATCTAATGATCCCATATGCATGTATGTATGTATGTATGTATGTATGTATGTATGTATAAATTCCTGGTCATAATGTTCAAATATCGCTACTTTCAACAACATATTTAAATCTATACAATGACATACAATTGTTAAGGTAACAATAATCTTTGTCATTGATAGTAATAAATTGATAGGAAATATTGCATTTTAAAATGTTATTTCTAATTTCAGGGTTCTTTTTTTTTTTTTAGAGACAGAGATTTTGTTGAATCATATTTTGTTAAATTACTATTTTATATTTTGCAGAATCACTTTTTTTTTTGGTAAATACTGATTTAATTTAAATGAAATAATTAAAATAAATTATTAGCTATTACACACAATCAGGGACCGGTCTTTTAAAATTTGCAAATAGCAATTACATAATTCAGGGACGAAATCCACTAAAGCAGTAAATGCAGGGCCATAAACTCAGATATTTCTTAGAAATTAAACTCTTAGAAGTTTTTAGATATATGTACAGTCCTTTTCAAAAGTCATTGTTTCTTCATATTTAAAAAAAGCCAAACTTCGCCTTAAAAAAAGCCAGACCTCACATCCAAAAAAGGCCAGACTTGGAACAGTCTTGAAAAATATTTTTCCAGGCATTCTGAAGGACATTTTTGCTTCTAATTTAGAGCCAGATTTTCAGTCGAGGTCCTGTACCTGAGCAGTTTGAGAGGAATGTTTTTTGTGTGTTAAGCCACACAGTGAATTACAAATCATTCAAGCATAAGAACCATTTACCTTATGGCATGAACCAGTGAAAAACAGGTGCAGATGATCAGGCTGGTGATTAGTGTACTGGTAATGCTGAATATTTAGTAGTTGTAACAGACAAGAGGGGAAATGAAATTGCTGCTGATTTTATTACATAAACAACTGATTTTAAAATTGTATGTTTATTCATTCTGCAGCCTGTCACAGTAAAACATTTGTTCCGTCATTTAAAAATAAAATAAATAAATAAATAAATATAAATTGTTATTTAAAATATATTTGCACCATACTGTACATCATATAGATATGTCATTTTTATCAGCAACCAATAAAAATCTGTATAACCATGGGTCTTTCCAAAATAATATAGTGCTTGAAGATGTATGCACACATATACTTTGTATATGCACCTAAATTCTGTAAAGAGTATTTACATTTGTTTGAACTGCTGTCCAACTGGCTATAGTAAGACATCTGTATGGGAATGAATGCTTTGTCAAACAAGCCACTAGATAATTATAGTGCTTATATAATGTAACTGGACAGCTCTCTATCTATAGATAGGATTATGCTGCTTGGAAGTACAATGCTCCATCTGTAGCCATGCCGACTAATCACACCTAAATATAATGTTGTACAGAAGCTTGTTTGTGGGAATTTTGTTTCCTGAGCTTCATATAACTGCATGTTGCATCTGACTGCTCAAGTAGACATACAAGTATACATGAACATTTTATTAGCATATCGTCTAATTTTGTTTGATATTTTCGTTACATGTACTGTCCTAACCCATGCAAAAAGTGATGGAAAACTCAAATCAGCCTGCACATGAGAGTAGCAACTGGCCTGGCTGAGTAAGAAAGAAGGAAAAAGCACAGAGATAATACTCAGACCACATGAAAGGGTGAAGCATGAGGAGCATGATGGGTGAACAGAATGGAAAAAGCAGACATGAGAGGGAAGAGACGGGCTTCAATGCTGTCAATCTCCTGATCAACACAAACATTACATGCACAGTATTCTCTCCAGCTTAAAATAGAGATAGTACTGGTGTAGAATACAAAATGCCTTTTTTTTTGTCCAGTCAGGTTTTTTTTTTTTTTTTACCGAGCAAAATGCATATTTATTCATCAAGTCTAAGAAGTTGAATGATTTATACTAGCTTTTTATTATTAATCCTTTCACACTTGGTGTATAGTCTTATAGCTCATCAAGGAAAAGCGTTCACCCAGTTGTTAGATCGAATCCCAACTATGACACAACAACCCATGGCTATTAGTCAAGACTGCAAGAATAGTCTGTGCTCTGTGGGTGGGAGCGATGCAATGCTCTCTGTCCCATGTCAATCACAGTGACCCTGGCCAATTAAAAACATCTTCAGCTCATGTATGTGTACAACCAGGTGATATAGCATGTGCAGTTAAAAAAAAAAAAGGATGTTTTTAGCCTCAATATTCCCTGTTTGGTAACTGTCAAATAAATTGGCAGGTGACCATGAATGGGAAAAATTATAATAAATCTAAAAAAAAAATTTAAATAATAAGAAACATTTACAAGACAATACATGCAATTTATAATTATAAATTGCATGTATAAAACAAGTGAAAAAAACAAGTGAAAGTCTGTTTTATAATAATTATATAAGTAATTCTTATAAGGGCACAGGCTATTATGGGCCAGCATAAGTACCATTTGAATTGAATCGAGTTTAATTAAACTACCAGGGTTGTTCAAGTCAAATCAGGACTTTGGACCACTGGACGGACTGATTCATGTCTGAAGCACTGGCCTCCCAGGAGCTCCT
Source organism: Clarias macrocephalus (assembly GCA_011419295.1). NCBI lineage: Eukaryota > Metazoa > Chordata > Actinopteri > Siluriformes > Clariidae > Clarias > Clarias macrocephalus. Next base: position 42,210 of record JAAGKR010004715.1, read on the forward strand.
TTAATGACCCAGACTTGGTCAAATGGCTTGGCGAAAGGTCAGGTCTGTACAGTGGATATGATGATAACTCCTAGCCGAGTTCCCACAGACAGATGCATCTCTTCCCCAAGTCGATGACAAGTTATCCATCGATTTTCATGGATCAGGGGCTCCATTTGCTGAATGTTCATGGGAATGACAGCAGCTCTGAGACACCTCTGCAGAGATCATCACTGCCGGAAACATTTGCACATTTCAAATGTTTGACTTTAGATAAGAATCTCATCACTGTCCTGTGCTTGGAGTCTCTTGAAAATGTCAGCCGGTTTCACACCTTCCTTCAAGAGGAATTATATCACAAGTCATAGTTTTGATTTGAACTTGTGTTCAACCTGATATGTCATAATTCGTCTATACCTCTAACTCCATTCCGAAATATGAAATATGAATGTAAACTATCAAGGCAAATCAAATTTGAGCAAAGTGTCAAGAATCAATTAGCAGTCGTGGGATTTTCTGTGCATTCACACATGCTTTTCAAAATACAAACTTGGAACATACATGGCAGCCCCATAATTACCCAAAGGTGAAGCCTCAGTCTTTAAATAGCAAGTCTCTCACATCTGTGAGGCAGGATTTACCACTGCCCCACTGTGAAGCATAAAAGCTTAGAGGACTCTCTTAGCACTCTCTTTACAGACATTGGCCTTCATGGAAGTGTTAGTGAATTCTATAATTATAATAAGAAAACATTTGCTTAAGAATGACTGATGTTGTTTGCTTTGTAGAGCAATTCCCTGAGGAATGGTAAGATCATGATAATCTCCAGAGAAGCAGAGCATTGGCCTCAGCTGGGTATCACGTTCAGCAAATCTTGCAAAGAAGTGAAATGTACCCTCTAGTGGTGCCTACGAAGCACCACAGGTATTTTGGGATTTTGGCTTTAGTAAGCTGTAATCCTGTGTCATTCACTTCACCTTGACCTCATCATCGTATTTGAAAATAATGATTCAATATCAGTTGCTTTCCTCTGGTGACTGATGTACTGTCCTGCAATGGTTCCTCAGAGGTTAAATTAACACCAAGCTCTCAGACGTCTGATCTCAGGCTGTCAACTGCAGATGGTTGCTAACACAGAACCCTCTGTCTCCTGACTGCCCAGACAGATGTCTGCCTCCTACTGGCCATTTGTGTGTTGGCAGGATCCTCTGGAACCTTACACACCAAACACACCCACTCAGCATGCGCAAACTACACTACACAGTAATCACGATTCAGTATATAATTGCACATTTTAAAAATGCCTGATTCTACTGTAATTTCAGTGATGGCAAAATGTTATGCATACATACATCTATTATTTTCTGCATGCATACGAACACAGTCAAACACAACAAAGCTGAGAAAGGAACTGGTAGGGTGTAGACCAGTGATCACTGATTGCTCGATTAAGCAGTGATATGTGGGTCCAGCAATCACACTTCGATGATTGCTGCTGACTCTGAAGAACAAACCTATTTAACATAATTGTTCATGTCAAAAAATAATGGCGCAACGTCTACATGTGACCACCTTATTTTCAGATACTATCGTATGAAATTGTTATTTGATGCTGTGGTGAAACAGTACAGAGTTAAATGCAATATAAATTATTTGCAATTATGTGCAGATATCAAAGCTTATGAATATGGGATGTGCCTTCAGTGCTATAATTTACTGTTTTCTTTCTTACTTTCTCTCTTTCTTTCCTTCATCTATATTTATGACTAGTATAATTCCCTACTGTTTCCTCCAGTCTCAGTCTGTCCCTTCTTTCTTTTCCTTGTGCATCTGCATTCTGCAGGTATATCCGGACCATGTACCTCGGCATACAGAGTCGCAGGCAAAAGGAAAATCAGCGACGTTTCTATTGGGCCATGATGTACGAGTATGCTGATGTGAACATGCTTCGTCTCCTCGAGACCTTTTTGGAAAGCGCCCCACAGTTAGTGCTCCAGCTCTGCATAATGATCCAGAAGAACCGTGCTGAGACGCTGCAGTGTAAGGAATGCCCCAAGGCTCAGTGCTAGGACTGCTGACATTTCTGCTTTGTGTTACATTTAAACTGCGTCTGTGCTTTTGCAAACATGATGCCACACTGCCTTAATTTGTGTAACTAGATAAATTGTTATTTACAAACAAATTTTATTTATAAAATATTTATAGCAGCTGAAAGAATTTCTGTGTAGGAAAAAGTTATCTTAGTGCAAAACAGTGAAAACAATACTGTTTTACATTATAGAGGTTTCCTATGCAATACTTGTTTGAAATTGTTTTGATGTGCTTTTCAGAGATATGTCCAATTTATTATACAAATTGCATATATAAAGTTTGGTTGTAAAACTCTTTAGTTATTGTAGTCTATTATGTATGAACTATTTGTTTGAGGCAAACCTTTGCCCACCATTCAGTATGCTTCACACAACAAAGACATGTACGGTCAGTTTTATTCTTTTTGCCTGTTTGTCTTCCTTCTGTCATTCCTCCCCACCCTCACTGCAGGCATGTCAGCAGTTGCCTCTCTCTTGTCTCTCTCCTGGGTGCTGGCCTCCTACCATAAGCTACTGCGTGACTCTCGCGATGACCAAAAGAGCATGAGCTACCGAGGAGCTCTGATTCATCTCCTGTGGCGCATCTTCACCATCTCCTCACGGGCACTTTCCTTTGCCCTCTTTGCCTCGGTTTTCCACCTCTACTTCGGCATTTTCGTGGTGCTACACTGGTGTGCTATGGCCTTCTGGGTGATTCATGGTGGCACCGACTTCTGCATGTCCAAGTGGGAGGAGGTGCTCTTCAACATGGTGGTCGGTGTAGTGTACATCTTCTGTTGGTTCAACGTGAAGGAAGGCAGGACTCGATACCGAATGATAGCCTATTACTCACTGGTGTTGGTGGAGAACACTGTCCTGACTACCTTGTGGTATGTCTACAGAGACCCCGTCACCACTGACTCATATGCCGCATCTGTGCTCTGCGGCGTCTTCCTGTGCTTCGCCTCAGGAGTGGCCTGCATGGTCCTCTACTATGGGGTTTTGCATCCTATGGCTCCCAGGCTGAGCATCCTAGCAAGCTCCTGCTGTGCTGAGCTCCTCTGGGGTCTCCCCCTGCCCCCAGAGGCTGAGCCTATGGCTCCGACTCCGGGGCCTCGTGGCTCTCAGGCCACCCCGACTCGGGGCATGGCCTCAGGGGAATACGGAGTATCCGAGGAGGCTGCCACAGATACCTGCTTGCCTGTATTCCAGGTGAGGTCTGTAGAGCCCACTGATGCGGCAGGCCGGCCCATTCCCCCCGAGGGGCCCCTAATTAAGATTGACATGCCCAGGAAGCGATACCCAGCTTGGGACGCACACTTTGTAGACCGTCGTTTGCGGCGGACCATAAATATACTCCAGTACATTAGCCCCAATGCAGTGGGCATCAGGTACAGGGATGGGCCTCTCCTCTATGAGCTGCTCCAGTACGAGTCCTCCCTATAAAGGCATCCACGTTCCCCTCTCTTACTGACACACAAACACACACACACACACACACACACACACACTGCTTCACCTCTCTCCATTTGGGTGCTTATTTTCTTCAGTTTGATTCAGTTATTTAGCCAAGTTAATAGTATTTCAAAGGTCTAAACAGAGACAATGTAACATTTATTTTCACAAATCAAGAGAATATTACTACAGAAATGGAGAACTAAGTCAGAAATAAGCAATCCTTAAATGGGGCCCTTGTTATGTGGATGTGTGCCACCAGTATCTATCTATCTATATATATATATATGTTGGATAGTGTCTTTGTCCCTGTTAACTCTGAGATGTGCAAAGTCTCGAGGGAATGATGGAGGACCATCGTACTCATCATCTTAATTTTCCTACAGTTCCTAGTAAATATTTTGTGCCTATTTTAATTATGAGCGATTGTAACGAAATAGAACCGAAAACAGAACGGCACTATCTACCCAGCACATAAAAGAAAAGCACACGATGAGCATAACGTGTTTAACATTTCTTTTTTTATTGGAAGAAATATATTAAAAAGTTTATAAGTAGCTCTTTACTGACCTCTGTTGAAATCAGACAGAAATTTGAGAAAGTTTGTGTACCCATTACTGGTTTAATTTCACTTCCAATAATAAAATGTTTAAAAATCCAAATTAAGATGACCACCGTTTCAATCATTAGGACAAATAACACTGCCATAAACTGTTTAGTAAATTAAATGGCCTTAAAATATTGAACGCGTTGCGGTTTTCTTTTCATATCCTATTCTGGATGGAGTGAAATTCACCTGCATGAGTGTTGGGCCATTTTGCATATAAATATGTATTATTTGTCAATGTTTGCACAGTTTTTTTTTTTATATATGTATAAAAGCTTATTTAGTTATTAAATGTCATGTCTCTAAGTGTGGAAATCCCAAAGATTGGATGGTTCAGGGTTTTAATTAACAAAACGGTGGTCAGTAAATAAAAATAAAAAAATAAAAAAAACTGTACCTTATAGCTAAAAATAAATGAATACATCTATTTATTTACATAAATAGCGGTGCTGTGATTAAGTTCTAAGATTCCTCCATCATTCCCTGTTCTTGTGAAGGTTCCAATATGGATGCCTGTTAAAAAAAAACTCTAACACACACACAAAAAAAGCTATGGGTGGTATTTTGTCACCTGTGCACTGTTCTTTCTATGAGTTTTTCATTAGGAAGCTTTTATTTTGTTGGTGTGCACTTTTAAAAACACACAAAAGAAAGGATTATTTTATCAGATTTTTATTCTAAAGGATGCATGCTATGGCTGTGTACTTTGATGAATAATTGGGTTCTCCGTATGTGCCAGCCAGTGCGTGAGTGTTTCAATGGTGCTGCTCTTTTGCAAAATAACTGTAACAGTTTTCGTGGCGTTATTGTCAATCTCTCTTGTACATAGAGCACTGCACCTCGTTCGAGGAAAAAGTATACTAAAAGGGAATGTTGCGTGTGATGAGTTTGCTATGAGGCTTGATGACATATATATAATTATTATTATTATTATTATCAGTTGCACAACACAAAGTGTTTTTTTATTCCGTGCTATAATGTTTTAAATTTGTTTCTAGTAAGATTTTTCTCAGCAGCTTAATAGGGACTTCTACTACTAATTATAACAATAATGTAGGATGCCAAGGTTCAGTGCAAAAATAGAGACATGGGCTACTACAGACCTCTTTGTGCCTGCTGTGATTTCAGAAGCAGACTTCAGACTGGTTGTAGTGGATGGGGTGATGGGTTTTTTTTTGCCAGGGATGGAAAAGAATGACTGGACAGACGATAACGCGCGTGTCTTCGCACACACGTTTTCTATCCCACTGATCTTCAGGTCAGTTGTCCAACGTTTCGGCCCCATCCTTGGTTGCTGCTTTGACCCTCCCACCCTTCTCATGAGATTAAGATTGGGTATATTCTGATGCAAATATTTTAGCCCGAGACAGCAGCCAGTAAATCGTTCGTAACAGTTTCACATCAACATGCTCTTTCCAACGTAGAGACTTTTGTTCTATTGAGAAGAAGAATAATTAGCTTCAGCAAAAACCAGCCCAGCAAGTTTAAGCTCTAGAGTAGATTCAGTAGCATTTGTGTGAATTGTGTAATATCTATCGCTGGCTCCACCCGACGAACCCAGACGCCGACGGCTTTCCTAGGTGCTTAGCACATTGTCGCACTGTTGTTTGCTGGGATATTCCCTGATTCATGATAGTGTGAATGATTAAATGAATGTGATGGTTGGATGAGTTGGCTGCCTGGCACCCCCTGCTGTGTTCACACTTCACGTACAGACTCCGCTACTACAGATTTAACACTCTTTCACGAGAGAGAGATACACATTTAACCAGGTGCAAATACACTGTGATTCCTTCTCCCCTTGCTCACGGCTATATCTGAAAGAATTTACATGAAGAGGTTGCATGAGGACCAAGTTGGCAAATGGGAAAAAAAACAACAACAACAAGTGTTCATCTGTTTAGATTACTGCCTTACAAATCAATAAACGACACATGAATTGCTGTGTAATTAACAGACACTCGAATCCTTCACCACATTTAAAAGTACATGGGAAAGAGTGGCCAACAACAGTCCTGTATTAACAGATACTTTGTGGTGCCTTGTTTCACTGGGTGCTTCTCCTTAGCCATGGCAGCCAGTACAGCAAACAACAATGCCAGTGTCTCTTTGTCCTTTCATAATATACACAGTACTGTAATCAAGTTTAACCTAAAAGAAAACCGCATCGAATAAGCTCGACACGCTGACATTCCTTAACTTTAAGAGGCTTTGTCTTTGCAAAACTAATACGAATGCAAGGCAATACTTACTGTAACACCTGCTTCAATACTGGGTCATTATGCTTCCCTAATACGAGCAGGTATACCGACAGCCTCGTTATAATTTGGGTCAAATTGGATTTAATAAGTCATTACAATGTCCATTGTTCAACAGGGTTCACTTAAGTGATACACGGTCGCGAAGATGTTTAGCAATTAATTTGATGTGTTTCTGTCTATGCCTTCCTCTGTCTTGCAAGATGAATGATCTGTAGTGCCAACAAGGTAACTTTATTTCTGTCTGTTGTTTGTCTTGTGAACCAAAATGTCTAGCCAAATGGATTTCTGCCTGCAAAAACCCTACGTAGGAACAATATGAATAGGAGAATTATGTTGTACGTAGACATGATGTTGAACGGGTTCATCGCAGGAACCTGTATTAAGGACGGTATAGGAAGCATCGGAGACTCGACTAGTGCTGAATCCACCCACAGACTGCCCTGACATCAGCTGGCTTCCTAGCATGTCCACAGAATGCCTCGTGTGCTGACCCGTCCAATATGTTTGCATGTTAGCTTTCTAGAGTGCAGTGTTTCACTCGTTCCCTGGGTTCCTTCAAAGCATTGCCAAGTAGTGGCTCATTGCGCCAGGTTCAGTTTCAACCTGTACAGTTGTGCCATCTGTATCAAAACAGAGCCAAATGTTCTTTAGACAAAGTGAATTAAAAAAACAAAAACAAAAATGGTGCATTTACGTTCGTCGACCTGGTGCTTACAGACGAATTCTAAAAGGTGCTACCACAGAATGTGGACTGCAGGACTCCATGTCGTGGCTCTCAGAGCAAGGCAGCCATCTGAAGGATCTGCTCCTTTAATCTCACATACTCTTTAACTCTGGAAGAACAAGCACCTCAACACAGTTTACAGCCGAACTCCAGTCTCCTAAATACGGTGGCACTTATTATTATTTCTCAACATGCACAAAGAAGCAACAGTGGAGGAAGTATTCAAGTCATGTCATCTGTTTTTATAAACTTTCCCTTGTTTTGTATCTGTACTAGGGTTTCTCTTTCCGAACGAGAAAAGATACGGATCCATCGTTTCGACGTTCATCCAGAGGCATAACGATCATGCTGATAAAAGGAATTGCTGACAAAAAAAAAAAAAAGAAAATGCAGAAAGTGATTGCTGTGTTGTATATTCCTATCATCTCTATGTCGAGAACCTGTGTGTATTTTTTCTTTTCTCGCTCTCTTTTTTTTTTTTTTTTGATTATTATTTTTTTATGTCGTTATTGTTACTGTAGGTCTGGCTGTAAAATTTTGTTGGAAACTGGTCTTATGAATGGCTATGGTCGTCAGATGAAATGCTGCTGATATTAGAATCGTCATCAATGCTGTGAGAGACTGGTTCGAATAATACTGATTAGATTGTGTTAATGTATCTGACGAGTATGTAAGCATATCCCAGAATTCCATGGGGTATTTAAGACCATTGATAAAAATGATTCAGCAAACTATTTGCTACTGTGTGTAGCGTTTACTTCTCTGACTTTAAGATTTGCTTTCGTTGAAATCATAAAAACAGGTTTCGTTGATGTTGTCCAATATAAATGAAAGTAAATCGTTTCACTGGATCCCCATTATTTAAAAAAACAAAAAACAAATCTGATGTCCATTATTGTACAATGCCCTACAATTTTAGGGAACAACATTAATGATGTTAAAAACACATGGTGCTACAGTTGTTTTTTGTATACTTTGATTTTTAGATGAAAAAAAAAAAGAATAATATAACAGAAGAGAAGAAGAAAAAAAAAGAAATTGTCAAGCTTTACTGTCAATCATTAGATGAGACTTTTCTGTTAAGACACAAAAAGGAATATACAGCTTGAATGTGTGTGCAAATATACCATAAGATGTATACTGTATACACATGCACAGGATGCCAGATGACAGATCAAAAGTGGTTATATACAGATGTATATGTACAGATGTGTATGTGAATGTACTGATATGATAGAGATAGACTTCCCAGAGTAACATATTGTTGTTTAATAAAGAATTATTACATTCTATAATTTACTCTATAATGGCATTTCTTGCTCCATCATATGAATAGAACATTTTGTGTTCCTACAATTGCAGTTGCTTTGGGTCTTAAAGAGGGGTTTGGGTTTCCCAGAGGGCATAGCCAATAGGTTTCATTTTTCATTTACTTACTTCTTTGTTGTTTGGAGATCACAGTCTACCATTATAAAAGCTGTTATATCTGTAATTAATGTCTTACAGCTACTAGACTAAATAATTTACATTGCTACTAAATAGACTGAGTTTAATAAAAACCAAATAGCCACATACTGTATAATAATATAAATATTAACTTAATTATAAATTAAGGGGGGGGGGGGTGGGTATGGGTTTGGGGCTGGAGCCTGTCCCAGGAGACTTTCGGCATGAGGCAGGGTCACTCTTGGCAGAGTGCCAATCCTTTGCAGGGCACACACACACCCACATACAACAGAGGCAATTTGGGAATGCCAATTAGCCTAATCTACTTGACTGTGGGAGGAATCCAGAGTACCCAAAGGAAACCCACCAAGCACTGCCAGAACATGCAATAGATCCAAAATGGGAATTGCGAAGCCAGAGTGATAACCACTACTCCACCATGATGCCTAATTATTATTATTTTAATTTATTTCTTTTTTTGGTGTCTCCTCACACTCCTAGTTCAAATCCCACCTCTGATCTGAGGGCATGGAGTATGCATCATTCATTTTATTACTTCTATTACATTCCTTACCTGTAGTGTATAATTGGATGTGTAAATATGCATGTTGTCCCCTCAGCTCCCTGGAATAGGCCCCAAACCCTCGCAATTCATTCAATTCTCTCTTCTTCTTTTTTATTTATTTATTATTATTATTTTTAAATATATAGCGCTTTTAACAATCATTGTCACAAATCAGCTTTACAAAATTACGGAAATTAATGTGAAATGTAACAGAAAATATTGATAGAACAAAACATTAGATGAGCGGTACAGAATATGGATGGATTATTATTTCTAACACAATTAAATAACAAGACTAATAAAGTATAATTGAACAGCTGGATTATGTTCATAAAATAAATTTGCCCTCTGTGAATTGTGCTTGAATTTTAAAGTAGAGAGTAAATTGTAGAATGTTAAATAATTTTAAATGTTAAATAATTAAAGTACAGTTATTTAAATAGCGGTAACAACAACAGCAATGTTACTACTACTAATAATAATAATAATTGAGAGTTATAGGCAGCTAAACAGAAAAAAAACATTAGATTGTTACTTATGAATTTAAATCAGTAATTTGCTATAAATATAGAAAACTTCAATTTTAGCTAACTTAGTTTAAATGTCCAGTCTAATAGGGACATGTCCACTGTCCACCCTGTAGCTGTAAACTTTCTCAGAGTCGCAAAGCATTCTGGGTAACACGTCCTACGCCCAAAATGGCGGCACGATTGAAAAGTTTGGTGCTGTTATTGTTTTAGTTTGAAGTCTGGATTTATTTTTTTATTTACGTTTCACCCACAAGTACCCACACTAAAAAGAAAAATGAAGGCGTTTTTTTTTGTATATTGTCATAAATAAGTGATAGAGCTGCCTTTTTCTTCCCAGCTGGTAGAGTTTCCGAGCGAGGGATCACTGCTCAGATTAACGTTACAGAGAGAGACAGAGACACAGAGCAGTGCTTACTGAAGCCCCGATAGTCTCCTCTATCCGAGTAAACATGAATAGCACTTGTACATAGAGATGGGGGATGATGAAAAGAAAATTAAAAAGGTAAGTCCTGTTCGTGTCTGTCAGACTGTGTGTCAGGCTTTAGCTAAAGACTACCGTTACTTACAGTAGTTACAGGAGCAGGCTAGCTAACATACTGTAGCGTCCTAGCTTAGCCACAGAGCTAGCGAGTTTAAACAAATAGGAGACTGTTAGACTGTCTAATTATGGTTGCGGAACATAAAAAAATATATTAGCAGTCTGTGATGCAGTGTGTCCTTAAAAAGAGTGGTTTTATAACAAATAATTATAATAATAAAGAAGTTAATACAATTCCCAGAGCAGTAGGGTACCAGCCTCTTTAACTGGAAAATAAAAGCTAGCCTGTTTAATAAACAACCGCTCACCATCATCATTACTATTATTACTATTATAGTGCTTTGCCTATTTTTCTTTGGTCATTTCTAAACTTTCCATTGACACTAGGCTGTAGGTCAATGGAATGAGTTGCTATTTTGAAAGGCCCATTAAGTTTAAAGGTTTAAAAAACAAGCCGTTTTTAATGCAAGTTGTGTGACAATAGACAGATTACACAGTGTGTATGTGAGGCATGTTGTTTTAGAAAACTAATCAACACTGAGGTTGTTTGTTGTAAAGAGTTACTGTTATGTTGATTGTTCCCAATCACTGTACTTCCTGAACTATTTTATTCCTCTATTGCTCAAAAGCAGTTTGCCAACTTTTATTTATATTATAATTTTTTTGTATTAACAAATTCTGTTTGTTTATGAAGGGGTGAGTCAAAAATGATCCGCATTCTGGCTGTAGAATCCATTTTAATTCACTTTCAGAACAGACAAATACATAATTTTCAACATAATCTCCTTTTTTTTTTTTAAATAAACTTTGTCCATCAGTGAATAAGCTTTCATGATCCCACATTAAAAAATGTTTTAGTCTGAGCCCCGGGCCACGAATACTCTGTTGTCTTCACTTCATCAGAAGTGAATCTTCATCCTTGTAGGGCTGCTTTCAGAGGACCAAACAGGTGAAAAGCTGATAGAGCAGGATCAGGACTATAAGGTGGATGCTTTAACACCTCAAATTGAAGTTTTTGCAGAGTGTCGACAGTGTGGGCAGAAGTCTGCGAACGTGCCTCCTCATGACGCACAACGGCCTTGAATAGCAGTCCTCCGAGTTTGAAGTTCAGGCTTCATCTCTTCAATAAGCATCTCACTGTAATGAGCGCTATTGATTGTCGAACTTTTTTTCATGATAATGTTCCAATACCGGTCCTTGAGAATCCCAGAAAACTGTAATCATAAATGTTCTAGCTGATGGTTGGCTTTTTAACTTTTTCTTTCTTGGTGATTGAGAATGTTTCTATTACATAGATACGTTAGGTTTACTCTTAGGCTCGTAATGATAAATCCATGTCTCGTCACTAGTAACGATTTTCTTTAAGAAACTGTCATCTTCCTTTGAGTATCAATCCAAATTTTGTTTGAAGACATCCAAAAGGTTCTGTTTATGCTCTTTTGTGAGTGGTTTCGGCACCAGATGCCCTCTCCCACCTCAAGAAAAAAAAAAAAAAAAACAGAATTGCTACACGCTGCCCTTCTTTTGTGCTAATCACAAGTGGTGCATCTATTTTTGCTTGCATCAAAGTTACAAATGAGCTATTGTAACAGGTTCACACCTGGGGTGACTGGAGAGAGAGTAGCCTTGAACAGAAAACACTGATACGATGGATCATTTTTCACTCACTCATGTAGTTAGCATTTTGTGACATGGAAAACCCATGCAACAAGTTACTCAAACTAGTCATAACATCCCCTTTCACAAGACACTGTATCTTTTGCTAGCTTGTAGTTTATAAGGCAAAAAGTCATGTTACTAGGTGAGCTCAAATGCCTTCATGAGGGTTTCCATGTGTTAGAAATCACTGTGACTCCATCTATAAATTTTGCTACTTAGTCTTAATCCGGGTAAATGGAGCGGTTTTCATAGGAGTTTCTGTCAGTAGTTACTAAAACATAAGCCCCTATTACATCAAGTGCTTTAATATAAAGCTGTGAAAGCTGGATGTACATAAAAAATAATCAACACCTCCTGACCAATCATGATATCCAATAGACCTGCTGTATAATTTTCTAAAGCACAGTGTTTTGCCAAATCGAAATAGACAGCGTTGACAAGGGTTTTATGTTTTTACACATAAGACTGATATTGGAAAAAAATGCAAAAGTTTAATCACTAAATATCTTTCAGTATTATGTCATTATTTCAGTTTATCTTTACTCATATTCCAACACTAGAGATGATTTGACCCCTAGCATGTGTCAGTGCATGTTTAATATACCATTGTAAAATGTTCATACCCTTGCTTTATATGCGTAAGATCTTATTTCATAATCACGCTGTGCTGCAAGGCAATATTGCGGCATCTTGAAAAAGACTGTTTCAATCAGCCATGTCGCATGGATTCCTATGCATGTCAGCCTTGCCTTGTAGATTTTCCCTCTGCATACACAAGGGAGAATAAAGGGCAGGGCTTGCTAAAGTCTCAGACAGGATATGACTCCCCTGTGACTGACTACTCAGGAGCCAGGGAGGGAATCACCACATCGTTGTTTCTTTTTCTTGCTAATCTGAAAAACAATAACACTCCCTCAGCTGAGCCGTCATCATAGGGGTTTCTCAGGGAGTTTACAGACCGTGTTGAGGAAATGAGTACCATTTGCTCCGTCAGCAGGTGGGGCAGGCTGTTGGAAGTCTTACAAGTTTTAATTTATTTCTGTTTCAGTTGTCCGTGACTGAACTTAAAACCGTTATTTGGATTCATTGCTTCATACGTTATGTACACTGTAACAACTGCACAGATCATTAGTGACCGTGACAGGACACTCTGTTTAATTTTCAGAGGATTAAAGAGCCTGTGGAAATTGTTCAGGGGCTGAGATTTGATCCTACATTTCAGAACTAGAAAGTTAGGGTGGGATGTATCATGGACTTGACTTTATTCTCATGCCAGGGACCAGCATTTAGCACACATCATTATGGAGGACACACACGTGACTTAACCCGTTACTGACTGGTAAAATAATGGCCTGCAACAATTAGGAAATACAGAGATTATGAAATATGATTAACATGGATTTTATTTTACCTTATTTTATCTTATAGTCTGTATGTAATGTACTTTATTAAAATTAAATGCATGTTATGTTAAACAGCTCAGTCTTTTAATTTTGTAAAAACTAATGTACTACTGGAAGCAAATCATGGGTTTATAATAACATACTTATTTTAATTATTGGCTTAGTTTCCATATATATAACCAATATTACAAGAAAGCTGATATTCAACAGCCCTCACTCTCACGTGATATTTGCTTTTATACGACAGTTCCACAATCCGCATTCATTTTCACCAGAGTATGATTTGTTTGTTTATTTAACAAGTCATTTTGCTCCGCCAGCATCCTTCTACAATTTTCCATTAGTGTAATTAACCGGAATGAAAGTAGTTTTACATTTTTACCAGTACTATGTTTCCAAAAGGTGAAGAGAATAAACTATTTGGAGGACACTCCTGTCACTTACTCCGCTTTAGAATACCTTCCAGGTCCCTCGTTTGAATCCTACTTAGCTGAAAATAAAAGAACACAGATGGCTCAGATGCAATTCAGAATGACTTAGAAGAAATTATTGAGGAGACAATGTGTTGTTTAAGATGACATAACCGTATCAGATGTGTTTTCTGCTCAAAGTACTTCTGTGACAGGTTTTGAATGTGGGTTTTGGCAGGGTCTGAGGCTCTCTCCTCAGTACTGCGTCCCCCGTCCCAATCTATTTTTTCCCACGCTGTTGACTGACAGTTAGTTTAATTACTGATTGTAGAACACCTGTGACGCGAAGCGATGCATGTAGTTAAACAGCCCAATGTTGTCATCGTCTGTTATCACCACTTGTGGAATGCTTCTCGTCCAATCAGAGTATTCTATCAGAGCTAACTGTTGTACACTAACAATTAATAGACAACGACCTTATTGCTGGGTGTTCTACATAATGTTAGACAAAATCAAATTATTCTGTTTTAACAAAAATGTTAAAATTGCAATTGGTGAAAATTTCTGCAAAGAGATCCTTAAATAACACTTCTGGAAGGAGTCTGTTGTCAGCACTTTATAATATAAGAGAAGCTTGAGAACGAAGAACTTTTTTGTACTTTTTGCATTGTCCTGTTCTGTGTGAGTTTTTCTTCCAAGAACGACACAGTGAACCTGGTCAAGTAATTATAGGAGGTTATATGACCATCTTTAATGTAAGTGCTATTAGAATCTTGTTGCCACCATGACCCCGTCAGAGAAAATAAATAAATGAATAAATTTGCTTCATGGACTTTTCACAATAGTAAATGGACTTGTAAACAGATGAGATGTCTCATCCTTTGATAAAAATAAAAAAAAGGTAACCAGGTTGGTCTGTAATGTAAAGACGAATTAGGTCTCTAAGGCTCATACGACAGCATTAAACCAGCCTACCATTGAGAATGTCCCTGTAACTACATGCCTTATTGTGTTGTATTTTGAACATTATTATTTAGCATGGGTCTAGGAGACAAATCAGTTAATTTAACTTGTAATGGTTGTTTGTTTATAACTCGAACAGGTAGGGTTCATTAGCCAATCGTATTAATAAAATTCTATGTGGGATTGCTAAAAGAAAACCTAAGTAAATATTGACAAAGTGTAACTTTCTACCGGATATAAATCTAATTTAAAAAATAATGAACTAAAAATGTTTCTCGTTTACATGCATCTCAGCGAAAGTTCTAGCATAGAAAGTCCATATGTCTGATATCTGATTACAAACTGAATTGTTTTGCCTTATTCCCATTTCAATACAATTTATCCAATGCTTGGCTAAAAAAAAGTTGCACATCGTAATGATTGATTATGGGATGTAACATTATGGCTAGTTTGTCTGAAAATGATTTCTCATGCTCCCAGAAGCATGCACACAATCATTTCTGGCTTATTTATGTGTCTTCAGGGAAAAAACTAAAAGGATGTGATAACCTGGTCATTCAGTACATTTAGGTCATCAATTGACTTTATTGTTTTTGCCACATAACGTTGCTGAGCCTAGACCTGCCTGACTGAAACAACCCCAGATCATAACACTGCCTCCAGAGCCTTCTGCTGTGGGCACTTTGCATGATGTGTGGTGTTTCCTTCATATCCTTATTCCATCACTCTGGAATGGGTTAAATTTGGATGCATCCATTGCTCCAAAGTCCCATCTCTATGTTCCCTAAGAAATTGAAGCCGTCTGATTAGTCTCACTAACAAGTGGCTTTCTTATGGTCATATAGCTGTTTGAGTTCTTATCACAATGTGTTTGTGGAAATTATCTTACTTTACTATACTGTTAATCATAGCTGTGATTTCTACTTAAAATTTTTGTTTAAGCGTTTAATTGATCTACATTCATGATTTCTTCCCCATAGCTCACAGTTGAGCACTATCCTTCCAGGTTTTAATAATGTGTTAGACAGTTCTTAACCCAGTTTCAGTCATCTCAACAATATCGTTAGTTGTGTGTGTGTGTGTGTGTGTGTGTGTGTGTGTGTGTGTGTGTGTGTGTGTGTGTGTGTGTGTGTGTGTGTGTGTGTGTGTGTGTGTGTGTGTTTGTCTATTTATTTATTTATGCATGCAGGAGATTCATTTGACCCTTTGTCCACACTTGGCCAGGTATTTTAAAAACAGAGATTTTTCAATTTAAAATTTTTTTTTTAAATGATTCTGTCTACACGACCTACGTTTTAAAGATATCGTTGTCCACATGAAAACGCAAAATTATTGTTAACTGCTGTTAGTAGCATCCCTAATCAACAGGGGGCCA
>JAAGKR010004716.1:5315-58179 GCA_011419295.1 Clarias macrocephalus
TACATTTTTAATCAGAAAACCGAGCAAGTATTAGTTTACGAGTGCCGAGTATCATGTATCACGCATGCGACTCTTATTTTGACACCGAGCGTCACTCTTGCGCTGCAGAATTGTGTGTAATCGTCTCCCCTGCTAGGTCTTAGTGCTCGTCTCTTACTTGCATAATCAACATCTTCCTCTCTGTTTCCTCTCTGTAATTTGACACCGACACACACTCTCTCACCTTTTCACCCCCCCCCCCCCCCTCCACGGCTTCGCAAACACAGAGAAACTCTGCTCGCCTCTTACTTGTATAATCAACATCTCCCTCTCTCTTTCAGCGTCTCTTATGTGTGTGCGTGCGCGTAATTTGACACCGACACACACACACACAAACACCCTGACACACGCTCTATCGCCTTTTCACCCCCCCAGCTTCACAAACACACAGAAACTCTGCTCTGTTGTGATTCTTTTCAAAGGTAAGGTGTTGGTTCATTTGTTTTTTTTTTTACCTCTGTGATTCCGTTAGTATGCGCTAACGCCAGTGTCAGAGAGATTTATTTTTTTCCTGTTAAAACGGTGTTTCCGTTGTGTGTGTGTGTGTGTGTTTGTTGTGAAACTTAAAAAGCGAGGTGGGGAGAGGGAGGAGGAGTGTTACTGTGTAAAACGAGGCGAAGGAAGGGGCTAACTAAACACACACACACGCGCGCGGCGCCTGCACGCACCAACGGAAACACTTATCTGTTGGGATTTATTTGTACTTTTTTTAAAGGTAAAGTGCAGATTAATTTGTTTTATTTTAATTTTATAGATTGTATTAATTATTTTTATGTATTTATTTTTTGGGGCTGTGGAACGAATAATTAGTGTTTTCATTATTTCTTATGGGAAAATGAAGATTTGGCCACTTCCGGAACTAATTATGCTCGTAATCCAAGGTTCCACTATATATATGTATATACGGATTGCTCGGCTCGTATATGTGTCAAACCCGGTACACTTCTAGTTCTTAATGAACTGAACAATTTTCACAGCACCTGCGCCATCACCGCCCGGAATAATAGAAATAATAGAAATAAAGGTTGCCTCCTACTTATGAATGAGTTCAGTTCCGGGAGCACGTTCATAAGTCCGATTTGTCCTCAAGTT
Organism: Clarias macrocephalus; assembly: GCA_011419295.1. Lineage (NCBI taxonomy): Eukaryota > Metazoa > Chordata > Actinopteri > Siluriformes > Clariidae > Clarias > Clarias macrocephalus. Next base: position 6,447 of record JAAGKR010004716.1, read on the forward strand.
CGAAAAAGTGAGTCTCGTACACCTTTGACACGAATATAAAATGTAAAGCATACCAGTCCACTTGACTAAATCTCTGTCTCCTTTGCCCACACTGCCATCATGTCACACGCTGAGACATCACAGAAAGACATGTCCAGCTGGGATGATGCCTTAAGCTTCTGCCATATTCAGTGACATCCTTGTCCAGGGCTTTGTAGAGGTCTGTGTGCTCAAAACTGAGTGTGCTTCTTACACAAGCAGCTTTGTCGCTTTGGAGGTTTTAACCCGCTCAAAAGGCACACAGGCTGTGTGGTACGCCCGGGTGAGGATGGCGCAGGTGCTTGGGCCCGCTCATTGTTGCTTGCAACTATATTTATACCATAATCTAGTTCATCAATTTTCAGCACAGGTCAGAATATATACAGAGTACGGATGTTGAACTAACGCTGAATAAACGTTAATCACACAACTATTCTACAATGTCCAGATGCGAGAGAAAATCCTTCTGACTCCTTCCAGAATGTTGTCCATGTTTCCATCGTCCACAGAGACATTCTGCATCCTCTAGACGTTCTTAAAGGCTCTGTAGTATCCGTACGCACTGAAACTCAAAAACACAGCGTGGAAAAGTGCAAAGAAACGCTCGCACGGTGCAAATCTCTCCCTTTGAATCATCTCCGTCTTGATCAAACCGTACTTTAGTTCTATAGTTCGTAATCATTTATATTTCTAATCATTTCTTTTTTTTTTGGATTTTCCCCGATTTTCTCCCTAATTTAGTCGTGTCCAATTCCTCCCCGTCACTAGGGGGCTCCACATTAAGGCTACTACTACCACTCAGCCGGGAGGGCCAAAGACTATCACGTGTTTCCTCCGAGCCACGTGACGCCAGCCGACCGCATCTTTTCGAACTGCTCGCTCACGCACCGTTGGGGGCGGAGTCACACACTCGGAGGACAGCGCTAACCACTCCTTCCGCTGCGCGAGCTCACAGACGCCCCTGACTGGCTGTAGAGCCGTGATTAATGTGGGAGCACTAAGTACCTCTCATCCTCTCAGCTCTCTCTAGACCTCCGGCTGCGAGAGGTTACAGCACCACCCGGGGTTCGAACTAGCGATCTCCGGATGATAGGGCGAGCGCTGCACCACTGCACCACTCGGAGGCCTATTTCTAATCATTTCTAATCATTTCTAATTAGAGATGACACGATATGTTTTTTTTTCTTAAAAAGACTTCATGCACAATATGATGTTCACGATGCGAGACAGTCTCACTCGTTTTTCCCTTTTCTGCTTCAGGTTTGATTGAACATGTAAGAAACAATCAGATATGCAGCAAAGTGGCAAAAACCAAACCCGTCTCAAAAACATGACAGCTTCAAATTAAAGAAGTACTTCACGTTAATGAAATGCATCATTTCTTTACTTGGTTTCAATGTTCCGGGTGATCCATCGATCTCTCTGTGGCTTTAAACGTATTTTTGAATCCTGCACATGACGTACAGTATCTGAAAAGTCCAAACAGAATGAATGTCCCACGGTCTCTGATTGGCTGGTTTGGTCTCACATGTCACACTGTGTTAAATGGCATGGGAAGCACAGGGGGTTAAGGCTTTGAGTTACTGACCAGAAGGTTGAGGGTTCAAGCCCCTGTTGTCACTGTTGAGCCATTTAGCAAAGCCCTCAACCCTGTGTGCTCCAGGGGGCGCTGTGTCGTGGCTGACCCTGCACTTTGACCCCAGCGTCCTCCACTGGGATATGAAAACAGACCTTCCACACATGCAAAAAAAGATATACCATATATAATATATATCTTTTTTTTTTGCTGAGGAGTGAGTCTTTCACAAAATGAAATGTTATGTCATCCTCATTGTTGATGTAAACAAGACCACATAGTAAAGTTTTTATAATACGATATCTAATTGTTTTTTTCATGTTCTGTTTAGAAGCAATTCACACAGATCTGGACATGGTTTTAAAAATCGGACACCAGCCTTACAAACATACCGAGAATCCCCAAGAATCCAGGTGTTTATCGTCACTGGAACGTATTCTAATATAAGGCTCGAAAGTGGGCGTGGCCCAGACACTGTTTTTAATTTTTTAAGCAAAAAATTAACCTTAAGTACCCTAGAAATAATCGAATTACAGGTTGTCTCCTACTTACGAATGAGTTCCGTTGCGTGAGCATGTTCGTAAGTCGCATTCGTCCTTAAGTCCGATAAACTGAGTCTCATACGCCTTTGACATGAATATAAAATGTAAAGCATACCAATCCACGTGACTAAACCTCTGTCTCCTTTGCCCACACTGCCATCATGTGACCAAAAACCGTAACTGCGGAAATGAATCTAACACCCTGAGACCTCACACAGTGTGTCTCTGTGCCTTCAAATCGTGAGGGGATTCCCGGCTTTGTCTCGGAGCTGTTTTCCACTGTATTGGACAGTGAACTCTGTTTTATTGAGGATTTTACAGAATTAATAATATTCACCATAAGGGCGGCTTTACAGGACAGACATTTTCTATCATCGTGCTCCCGGACTGATCCATTAAAACTGGCGAGGAAGATCTTCAGATGTTCTCCTGTGACGGACCCGTACACCAGCAGATGGAGCAGATGGAGATTTCTTCACCCTGCCTGCACTATTCGATTCGTCCAGCTCTAACGATGTTATATTAATGAGCCGAGTTAACGAGGTGAAATTGCCTCATTAATATAACGTCGTTAGAGCCAGACGAATCGAATACATCTAGCTGATATAGAGCCGATTCATTAGCACATCCTCGTCTCTGATCTTCTCATCTCTGGAACTGATCAGAGGATCAGAGAGGAGTCACGTGTCCGTCTGAGGCCCTGAGTTGAACTTTAAATGCTTCAGCCGCAGGACAGTGAAGCAGATAACGAAGCGAGAGAGAGAGAGAGAGTAAACCAGGTTTAATTTATTAAAGAACAGAACTTTAGAGTTTTGTAGTCACATGATCCAGAATTCCCCAGCAGTGTGATCTCTCACAGCATTTAATGATCATTTTAATGAAGTAGAAAAGGTCAATGGTCAGTTACTTTTCATTTGCAACCATCATTAATAACTATACCGTTTTAATCCCTCTAATAAGCATATAAATGTTCATTGAAATTCTAGATTTATTTCCCAAAGCTGCAAGTTGGCGTGATATTAAACTGTGAATTCAGATAGAGATTCACATCAAGTATAAATAGTTCTTTGATAGAGTCATAATTCTAGAATAAACACCTGCAGACTCACCTTGTGTTCGACATGACGAGTTCGAGTGTGTGTGTGTGTGTGTGTGTGTGTGTGTGTGTGTGTGTGTGTGTGTTTCTTTCTTCCAGGAAAAGCTTGGCAGAGGAAGGAGCTGTGATTCAGAGTTGAACGCAGAGCAGAACAGCACAAGGCGAGATGTTCAGGAGAAACTTTTACATCCTAATTATGGATTTGGACTACAGAATTCTGGAGATACTTGGCTTTAAAGTCATTGCACTTGTTGGGAGCACTAATGAGCACTGATTAGGCTTTTGTTTTAAGTTTATGTCTACGGCTGACATCTTGAACTTCCAGGGTGGTATTGCGGCTATTGGGACTGCGGGGCTTATACTTAGTTTGTGTTTATACTCTCCTGAGGAAGCTAAACTCGTTTGGAGTCAGCAGTGCCATCCTTCAATCAAACATTCTGCCATTGGAGTTTCAGTCCTTCCTCACCTTCTCTTCCCTATGTTGGTTTCATTCCACGAACTCGTCTGCAGAACACAGTCGAGGTGTGTTCCAGAACATAAGTGTGGCTTCTCCTCCACCATTCACTTTTCTCCTGTCATTTCTTACTGCAGTGTCTCCCTGCAAGTTAAAATATGGTTTCAATTGTGGTGATTGTGGTTTTATATTATATTTGGCTTATCAGGTGATTTTTGTTTTAAACATGTTTTAAATTCTTGTCCATTTGCAACTAGACTTCTTGCATTCCACTGCAATATTACTACTGTATCATTGTGAGCCAGCAGGTCTGCCATTTAACATCTGATTCACCGTCTCGCGGCTCAGGCCTTCTACTGCAAGGTGTTTTTTGCCTGAATTCAAGATCATTTTAGTTTTCCCCGTTTTCCTGTCTGTTTGTGCCGAGCAGTTAATTATGTCCACGACAGAGACAACAACATTGTTTTTGCTCATAATTAATGTGTCCGCTCTAATTTTATCGCAGTTTACTTGTGGTTCCACTCTCTTCTTCTCCACGTGTATACTTTATGGAGTTTCAGTTTTCATGGCTCCTCTCATTTTTCTTTGCATTTAGTCCTTGCATGGTTTTAACTCTCTGAATCTCCGCTGCTCTCTTGCTAACCTCACATCGTCCATAAGCAGCGCGATGTTCACCTCCACACCTCCAGCATTTACCCTCCTCATGTTGCTCTGCACATCCACCACACCTCCGTCTGCCCTACACACCGCCGCTACACGGCCATATTTAAACACCCTAGTGTTGGGGTGGTGTCTGGTTTAACATCAAAACTCATAAACCTTTTAGTTGGCAGTCTGTTTCCTTTGATTTCGAACATTACAGATAAATATCACGTCTTATGTAGTTTCGGGTCGTTTTCAAACGTTTTACTTCTTTTACTTTGGCTGCTGTTAACTTTTATTTAAGATCATTAACTGACAGAGCTCTGGGATTCCTAAGATGACTCCTCTCATTTCTCTTTCATACATTAGTGAACTTTTAACTCTTTCCCTCTCGGATTCCTTTTATTTTTAGCAACTTTGCCCCCTGTGTGTTGCTTCCACATAAAACCAACAGCGATCTGTTTCTTAAAACCTTTGCACTCCTTAAATCTCCTTTCAGCGATGTTACGGCTTTAGTGAAATGGATTGGGTTCCACTGGCCAAGCGTTGATGATTATTTATTTGACTTTCTTCGTTCTGTTGCTTTCTGTCCGTTTGCTCCCGTTCACTGTGTGTTTCTTCAGTGTGTGAGAACTCTCCTAGTTGTTTGCGATTTTTTCCTGTTTGTTTATGCTATTTTCCATGTTTTGTCTTTCCCTGCACTTCCTTCTGCCGTCTCCTGTCCATTTACAGTCTATAGTTGGTACCAACTGCGTCCTCCCCAGTTTCTATAGTGTGTGTAAACTAAACAGACCACCTGACTAAAACTAAACCACATTCATTACACACTACACTAATGAGTGATTTTTTTTTTTTTGGAACCAGATATTTTGAATGCGTCCGAATCCGTCCTCTCGCAGTGCATTGTGGAAGGCCCAATATATTTGTCCAGAAGCTGCAAATTAGAGGATTACATTAACACACCTGCATGCAAGAGGGCGGAGCTTTCTGACTGACACGTGACCACGTCTGATTGGATGATTATTAGCGGTCAATATGGCAAATATTTATCCGTGATGTAAAATGTATAAAATTTAACAAAAAGCAAACTAAAAGTAAATAGTACTTTAAGAGTCACTCGCTATAATAGCAGGTAAAAGGTTTTTTTTTTTTTTTTTGCATTTTACTGCCACCCGCTGGTCAGATTTAACGTTAAAAAGAACTTCCCGTATCTCTCTCTCTCTCTCTCTCTCTCTCTCTATATATATATATATATATATATATATATATATATATATATATATATATATATGCTTTCGTTTGAAATAAGGACTCTGTTATTCAACAAACTTTTGACAATGCAAATACAAGCACTGTGTCCTGAAAATATTACCCAGGCTTAGTATTTTATTTATAATTGATCGAATTAAAGTTAAATTATAAAGAGATTATAAAATATTAAGAAATTTAGGAAATCTTTGGAAAAGGTAAAAAATAATGCACTCTTTCTCCCTTCATAGTCTTGTATGGACTTCCGTTTTTCATCAAAACCTCTCCAATATGGCGGCGGCGATGACGTGCTACCCTGACCGGCAACATATTTACGTTTCCTTCCGCCCCTACTACTTGAACCGCCAATTAATCATCCGCTCCAAAGAATCACGTGTTCGATTTCAAAGCCGCGCGGGATGCAGTACAGGGCAGAATGGCGGACTGAGCTAATCTCATGAAGCTAGCTATCCGACGAGCTCCGTTAGCGACTTCTGTTAATCGCTGACATTGATGAAGTGTCCTAAATTAAATCCAGAATGGATTCTGGGCCTGAACAAAATCTAAAATCAGATCATGACGGCGCTGAAACTTTAAACTTTACACCACAAAGAGGCGGAACTTTGCTAGCAGGAAGAAAAAGGTAAACTAATGCTGAGCACAAATCTGACTAGCAGGGTTGCCAGATTCGCTTAAATTTATGTACATACACTTTGGGTACTTTTAAAAATGACCCCTAATTTGCAGTTTATTTCCGAAGTTCTGTATTAAACATTTAATGTTTTCTGACACATAGCTAAAATATTACTGCATCCACGTTTGGTTAATTAAATTCTATACAAAAGTTCACACCCTTTCTGCCATGCTGCAGTGTTTTTGTGTCCTGTTATTAAAATGATCAATCAAAATGGTTTAAGTCACGAAAGAGAAAGAGAAACCCTGCAGGAGATCTGGAGGAGAAAGAAGAATAAAAGTGCACAAGTTTATCCTAATGAAGACATCACGCCGTGTCCACACCAACCACACATCCTACACTCCAAACCTCTGATCGCTTTATTTTCTGTTTGGACTTAAAAAAAAAAAAAAAAAGATAATAATCGATATAAATAAAAGAGAGGTTTTGTCTGTGCATTTGTCAGAACTCTTTCAGTGATATGTTTATGTTTCACTCATTCGAGGACTGGATAAATTGTATGTCTGTCCAGCCAGATTACGCAACTGGCGTTATTTTATTTTATTTCTTAAACTCATTCAGCGCTTTTATGAGCAGTTATGTCCTAGATTATGAACCGCACCTTTTGCGGTACCTTCAGCGTACTACACATGCACCAGACTGTAGGCGTGTCTTAAATGAACAGGGAGTGTATTTGTCTAATGATAAAAGAAGTACGACTTACTGTAGCATAAACAAGGCGTCAGATACTCGACCTTACAGAATGTGATTTCTGTGTATTAATAAGTTCTGCTGTACAGACACACAGACATGTACGTGGGCTTCAACCTGAAATAATAAACTACAAACTCTTTAACCATCAACAAATTGTTATGCTATTTGTAAAAAAAAAAAAAAAAAAAAAGTGAAAGAGTCTGTACTTGTATAACTGCTACACGATGGGTTCTAGTACAGATGTTATCAGAGTGCAGAGTGGGTGGAGTCAGCACTACCTAGGTGGGATTTTGTCAATGTGACCTGGCAACCCAAATCAGACTGAGTGCAAAAGAGAGAGAGTGTTAACCTGCAATACAGTTAACCTGATCCGTATGATGCAGCCGTTCCACTCCGAGTCCTCATGCCGTGTCTGATTTGGTTCTTCTTTTTAACAATGATATTCTCGTCTCGTCTCGTCTCGATATGCTCGTCTTCAGCATTTACAATATTGTAAATGTTTGTGTCTTATTTATTTTGTACCGTTACAGTCCCCAAAAAGCATGTGTCTTAGTCTTCAATGTGTCTTAGTTCACAATAATAAATAAATAAAATACATCTTTAAATCAGGGTGCACAAACTTATGCACTCCGTGAGCTGCATACTAGTTAAATAATATTATTCCATGACGATAGGGATGATGGCATCCTCTTGTCCTCTGTGTCTATTTAAACAGGATGCTGCGCTTAGGACACGGCAAAGTCAACTCCAGCTTTAAATCTCCGGTGAGTGACATCATTCACGTGACGACTTCACGTTCGACCGCTCACGCCGCTCAATAAAACCATCTCACTAAACACTGGTGCACAGATGGACACTCAGAGCTAGCTGTGGGTTATGTGTTTGTTTTGAACAGGTTCAAGTTTCCAGTGCGCTGAACAGCAGTGTGTGTGTGGACGAGGAGATCAGAGCTCTACAGAACACACTGCTGCAGCTGGAGTCTGACATCACACTGTTGGAAAGCGAGTAAGTGTATGTGTGTGTTTGTGTGTGTTTGTGTGTGTTTGTGTTTGTGTGTGTGTGCGTGGACATGTGGCAGGTAGACTCAGACTTCTGGTCTTCAGCTGTTAATTCATGTTTACATGTCATAAGTCATGACCATAAAACCTGATTCTTAATTAGAAGATAATTATTGGCACCCTTTGATAATATAAAATACATAAAAGTTCTGAGCGAGTAATCTGATTACATGAAACCATCCGAGTGATGATAATAGACAGTAACAATGCTGTGAGGTGTCCCAGGTGTTGTCCAGTGGTTAATGACACTAACTGTGTGTCTCAGCGTGGGTGAGAGTCGGTCTGGACGGTCCGCAGTGCTGAGGAGAGAGCAGCTGTCTGACAAAACCCATATCTGGGAACGTTATGTCGTCTTAACGACACACTGTCTCTAGGGCATTCTGTATTAATTTTGCAGGATTAAAACTAATAAAAGTATCAAACTCTAACTATACTTCCATTCCTAATACACTTATCTTTGTCTGTGATGTTATTCAGCAACCAAACCTCACTGTTAACCGAGTACAGCGTGGGGTGGAAAAGTATTTACAGCAAAAGCTATTAAAAATAAATTCAGATGTTTATTGAGCACACCCTGACGGAAACAAGACAGGAAACCATACGATGCGCGAGTCTCCACACAGTGTCCTCACAACACACTCGTGTTTACACGGTCTCAGGTTCACCGTGGGTTTAGTGTTAATCACTTCATTCACTTTAATAATAATACAGCGGTACCTCATCATCCGAATTTAATCCGTTCCGGAGGCGAGTTCTTAAGGTGAAATTTCGTATTGTGAAACGCATCGTCCCATAGGAAATAATGTAAATGCAGATAATCCGTTCCAGCCACCCAAAATATTACAATATTACCAATTTCCAACACTATAATCATATTTTTACATATCAAAACATTTAGAAAAGACATGTAAATGAAGTAAAATATGAGACTTTATTGCGAGACTCTCCAAATCACGAGGGGAATCCCGGTGACACATGCTGGTCAGCTGACATGTTTAGAGAGAAGCCACGAGAGAGGCCAACGCTCCATTGTTCTTCATACTCATGCGACCGGTCGCCTTTTTTTCCCCAGCGCTGCATAAGACTGTGTCTCTTTGCAGACAAACATTCTTGGGACCCCTGGTGCTATGTCTTGACTAAACCTTGCACACTATGCAAAAAAGAACTTACAAAAAAGCTTTGCTTGGCTTTCCACTGATGAGAACAAGTTTTAAACGGCTCCCAGAAGTGCGCGAAATATGCCGAGGGCGTTCGTATGCCGAGGGTCCACTGTAATCGGGAGCGGAGGCGAATAGTGATCAGAAATTATACAATAACAACACTGATTATTGAATTATTAAAAGGAACACAGGTAAAGTGATTAATAAATATTTATTTAAATTGTGTTACGATCTAACACTGAACACAGAAAGACGCCGCTTTTCACCCCGGGTTATCCGCTGATAATACAGTGCTTTTGATATTATTATTTATTATTATTTGTTTATTAATTTGTTTATTTATTGATTAATTGATTAATTGATTGATTAATGAATTAATTCCCCCTCCCCAGAGGTGTCTGTGTGCACGAGCTTGACCTCCATATTAACCTTCTGCACGAATACAACGACATAAAGGACATTGCGCAGACTCTTCTGGGCAGGCTGGGTAAGTATCGCACTTCGGCTCCGTCCCAAATCACCTCGCATTCACTACACCTGCTCACTATACAGGGGTTAAATATAGAGCGTTCCTGAAGTTTGAACTAATGAAAAGCACACACAAGTACACACAGAGACAGACAAATGTGAAAAGACATGCAGAGACCCACACGACAGACGGACACACAGAGACATACATGCACAGAGGCAGATAGAGACAGAGACATACATGCGGCGGAGACAGGTGCACACAGAGACACGGGCCCGTATGCAGAGACAATGGGTGAATGCAGAGACTGAGATGCACAAATACAGAGGTGTGCACGTCCAGAGGCGGAGACATGCAAACGCGGAGACACATGGAGACATACACTTGGACACTCACTTAAACTAAGAGATGGACACCAAGTCAGACATATCAGTGCAGACACACATGTACACACACACACACATACACACACATGCAGCACAGAGACACATGTAGAGATACAGTAATAAAAGAAGACACAGTACAGTAATGTATAGGAGTATGATAATGGAGCGGCATTCTCCACGGTCCTGAACATAAAGAGCTCCTGTTCGAGCCTCGGCCTGTCGTACAGCCTCACTGCCGTCGCCTCTTCACCCTGTGTGCATTAACACAACTGTCCTTCTGTGTGTCTCGCTCACAGCCGGCCTGCGCGGCGTCACCACACGCGACTTGTACGCTCAGTTCGGCATGGAGCTTGACGACTGATTGGCTGAGGGCTGCGGTGGGAGGACAGACCACCGTGTCCCCAATGATCCAGGAGCAGAAAGCATTCAGCACGTTGACTCTCCAGATTCTTAAGAGCTGTTCTTCATGAGTGACGGGGGAGCGTGGCGAAGCAGAGCCATTAACACACACAGCACCTGTTACAGCACGCCCCCTGGTGCAAATCCGCTTACACCGCAGCAAACTGCTAATCATTACAATGTTTTATGTACAAAATAACAGTTTTTTTTTTTTTTGGTAAATGCTGAGTTACTGTTTATCTCTGTACAGTGTGTGAATGAAAGAGAAGGTTTTAAGTATATAAGTAGAATCTGAGATGCCTGTAATGGTCCAGGGTTGGACTTTTTGTTACCTTGAGCATGACCCGAGTAATAAACTCCATCTGATCACTCAGCTTGTTGGTGATAGACGATAGGTGGAGATGAGAAATACCTGGCACGAGGAGTGGAAAACACTGATAGTGTCGTCTATCGAACTGATAGCAGCCCGCAATAATCTCTCATCCTTATCTAGAAATGCTTTATGTTAAAGCTCATTCTCTCTCTGTCTCTCTCTCTCTCTGTCTCTCTCTCTCTGTCTCTCTCTCTCTCTCTGTCTCTCTGACTGTTTTTTGTTTTTCACATTTGTCATCATAACTGCTTTTCAAACCCCACAAACATAAAGCTAAATGAAATACTGTACTTGTATTACTTAAAGCAAAACAAGAAGAATATTTGCACATACAGTACAGAGCAAAAGTTTGGACACCCCTTCTCATTCAAAAAGTTTTCTTTATTGTGTTCTTTAGCCCAAACAAATCTCTTAGCACAAGTCTTAGCAGATCTTCTACCATGAAGGCCTGATTCACACAGTCTCCTCTTAACAGTTGTTCTAGAGACGCGTCTGCTGCTAGAACTCTGTGTGCCATTGACCTGCTCTCTGATCTGAGCTGCTGTTAACCTGCGATTTCTGAGGCTGGTGACTCGGATGAACTTATCCTCCGCAGCAGAGGCGACTCTTGGTCTTCCTTTCCTGGGCCGGTCCGCATATGAGCCAGTTTCTTTGTAGCGCTCGATGGTTTTTGTGACTGCACTTGGGGACACTTTCAAAGTTTTCCCAATTTTTCCGACTTACAGACCTTCATTTCTTAAAGTAATGATGCCACTCGTTTTTCTTCACTTAGCTGCTTTTTTCTTGCCATAATACAAATTTAAACTCTTTGAATGAGAAGGTGTCCAAACTTTTGCTCTGTACTGTATGTATAGATCATAATGATCAAATCTTCCCTGATGAACGAGCCGAGGGCGATGGTGCTGAGAGAAAACCTCCCTGAGATGGCAATAGGAAGAAACCTTGAGAGGAACCAGACTCAAAAGGGAACCCATCCTCATCTGGGTGATAACGGATAGCAGGGATTGATCTGCAGTCATACTGGGTGTTAGGAGGCTGGAGGTACAGTATAAGAGGAGAGGTGTCAAACTCCGTGCACACAGACCCGGGGCAGGAATTGAACCTGTGACCTTGGAGGTGCAAGGCAACGATGCTAACCACTAAGCCACCATGATAATCAGTTAACGCTCTTCAATAAGAATCATCAATGTAGTTGCAAAGCAACAATTATTGGGAACATGAACCATTTAAGATATCAAAAAAATCCTTAGCAATTTTGAATTCTCATTAAGAGACCATATCATACAGTGGCAGTGGTGGCTCAGAGGGCTAAGGCACTGAGTTACTGATCGGAAGATTGGCAGTTCGATTCCCAGCTCAGCCAAATTGCCATTGTTGGGCCCTTGAGCAAGGCCCTTAACCCTAACTGCTCCAGGGGCACTTTACCATGGCTGACCCTGCGCCCAGTTAAGCTGGGATATGCGAAGAAGGAATTTCACTGTGCTGCAAGGCTTTACTTTACTTTCACTCAGGTTGGTGACAATCGTATATATCCCCTAGGAGGAGTATATCAAATTGTATTGGGTGTATTTTGCAAACGACCCAAACTTATGACATGCCTGAGATCTTCAGCTCAATGTCACGCCCAGGGCCCAGCTGCTCAAGCGTCCTAAAGGCAGCTAATTCCAACCTGTGTGCTGATTTTCATGACCAGCACATCATTTTCATGATTTTAATTTTCATGATTTTGAGCATGTCAAGACCTCCAAAAGCCCCGGATGCTGAAAAAAAAAAAAAACAGGAAGTTCACACAGGAAGTTATTAGCCAATTTTCCGGCAGAAGTTTAAGGTATCGTTGTGGCCGACCCATTTGAGATATCAAACATCCCTTCGCAATTTTGCATCCTCAATGTCATGAGATCACCCAGGCCTGGTTTGATGGTGATCATATCATAGTCATGATATCAACATTGTACTGTATATACTCCTCCTAGGGAGTTACTCTATGACATAATAGGGCCGATGTCGGACAGCTTGGATCATTTAAGATTCCAGGGTATGTTGTTCTACCTGCTGATAGGAATTTGTAATGCTACTACAAAGTTATACTTTACAATATATTCTTTACAATTCTGTTCTTCCTGCTTTTTGGAAACATGTTTCAGAAGAACTATTTATGCGTGTGATGATGATCAGGTGTCCACAAACCTCTGGCTTCACCATACAGTAAAATATCAGCGTATAGAGCTTCTTATACGCAGTTGTGCAAACCTTCGACTGCGCAGCCCCTTGTGCAGACTTGACGCTCATGAACACGTGGTCGCGTGTTGGAGTGGTACGACACTGCGCAGCTCCTCCGCCCTGCTGTTTCTGACACTTTACACACCTCACAGCACTGCAGTGAAATCCTGGCTCAGTCCCAACAACACACACACACACTGCACTATTATACGGCGTAGGTGTACAAGACGGTCTTTGTATATAATTTTTTAAATAGTATATTAAATAATAATATAATAATTATATATATATATGTGTGTACGACAAAAAAAGAAGATCATATGCTGTACGTAGTGTGGCAAAATAGTACGCAGGACGATGATGTGGCTTGTTTTATCCCATAATGTTATCACGGTTTGGGACGGAGCCCGTGAGCACGCTGTCGTTTGACTGTCTCACACTGAAGCGCCGCCTTCATTTTCGTGACGTCATGTGCGATCACGAACGCGATTGGTTGGCACGCCAGTCACTCAGCGCTCAGTGCCTGTGAACAGGGAAGAGCGGGTTTAGCTGAGAAAGCGGTAAGGTCATCCTGAATCCCCGCGAGCTCCGGTCCATCCGCCTTCTCAAGAAATAAACACATTTAAAAAATAATCATAATAATGGAGCACGTGAAACGGAGACGGATCTCAGCGCGCGGATGAGTCACCGGAACTGATATTTAAATAAAAAAGGAGGAAAAACACCAGAGAGAGAGTCGAGGTCTGATTCTAAGCTGATCAGGAGAAGGAGGCGCTTCCACACTGCGGACAGACCCGAGACCCCCCAGGTAACGTGTTTAACTCAAATACAATCATACGACCACCACAGAATCCATCATCATCATCATCATTATTATCATCATCATCATCATCATTATCATTATTATTATAATACCCCTCTCTGCGTTATGTATTATTCATTGCTCGCGCGTGCACGCGGTGTGTGTGTGTGTGTGTGTGTGTGGGGCGCTCATTACTGTCATTAACGCTTATCTCCGAGTCTAATCTCATTCATTAGGTCTGATCCAGATCTCATACATCACTTCTGTTGGGGAAGAAAAGATTAAATAAATATACATTATAAAAAAAACATCTGGTATTACTGATGCGGCTCGTTACTCGTCGGTAATAAAGCGTTTGGCTCTTCCGCATTGAGCTCGTCGCTCAGGAGACAGGATCTTACCGTAAAGTGTGACGGCGGTCGTAAAGATGCTGGCTTGATGAATGATGGAGTGGTTTTATTTTTACTTTAGTGTTTGTTGTTATGTTTATGTGAAGTAGTTGTCCGCTGCTACGGCTTGAATTAGCACTGGGGATAAACAAAGCATCTATATATCTAACTGTATATCTGTCTGTCTGTCTGTCCATCTATCTGTATATCTGTATTATCTATCTATCTTTTCTGTCTATCTCACTGTCATTAAACAATTTATTATATTATCAAACACTGATTATATTTTGGAGCATTTGATTGATTGATTGGTTGATTGTAAAAACAGCTGCAATATTGTATAAAAAGCATAGTCACGTGCATTTCGTACTTGCTTGGTGAGTTTATGTGAGTAAGTCGGTGAGTTGCTCAATCAGACAGTCCCGGCTGTCACTACATCATGTCGGGTCTCATCACCACCACGGTGTCGTAACACAGGAATGTTCTTTTGAGCCCTGACTTTATGACTTTGGTGAGCGTCAGTAACTAGAGCGCAATAAGAGCCTGACTTCGACAGCAGAATATAAGATTTAAGAGGCAGCTTTAGCTGTTCAGTTCTTGTTGCTGATGAATGAATAAAAAATGTAAGCACAAACTTTCCGCGGAAGTCCTGAGGGCAGCGCTGTGTATCGCTCGTATGAGAAAGTAAGCCTGCTCACTATACACGATCACTACATGGGGTATAATTGTGCCCTATGCCCTAAATAGTGCACTACATCCACATAGAGAGAGAGAGAGAGCACATGTTTCTCAGGGGTTTTTGTGTGATTATCAGGTATGTGTGTGAGATTATCAGATGTGTGTGTGGCTGTAAACGCCAATCAGATGTAATTTATCAAGGGTGCTCATGCTCACACTGATTTATATTTAGCCACGCCCACAAAGCACCATAAACACTACCAGGTAAAAGGTACAGATTAGGTCAAAGGTATGTTTACGCTTATGCAAGAAAGGAAATGTTGAGTTTAGAAGAATTTTCTTCTGGGAGTGTAAATACACACTACACCTTTAGCGTGCGTCTGTGTGGAACCCTACACCCTTGGGCGGGGTCAGGAGGTACAACTAGACAGGTGTACAATTTAAAGAGCTAACGTTGTTCAGACGTCTGATCAGGTAGCACCGTGAACACCATAGGAACCCAGTCTCCTGAGTGTCCGAGTTACAGGGGCGTGTCTCCGCTCTGATCACGTCCACGTGCATGTTTACACCAGCGCAGGATGTTCATGCTGGTGACTTCCTGCAGGTCTCACGAAATGTGGCCTCATCCACGTTCGAGCTCGAGTCTTTACCTGATCTGAATCTCGGCTCACTTTCTGTTCACTGTGTACGCACACTACACCCTACCGAGTGCCCTACATCCAAAATAGTGCACGGTTCATGATCCAACACGACAAACTAACAAGCCTCGGTGTATACTTTGTGTTGTATTTTAGTACCGGTTAGTGAGGTTAAAGTATTGGCACCCTGCTACCGAAACTAAACTTGTTGCTGCCAGAAATCATTCAGTTTCATAAAATAATGATTTTATAATCACTTATATAAAAAAAAAAAAAGCTCTGTCTCAGTGTCTCGATGGCTCTAATGGGAAAGATTTTGATGAAATTCGCTGTGACGTGATCTAAAAGCAGTGTGGCGTCTCGCTGAGAGAATAATCAGTGTAGGAATAAATATGCTGAAGCGATATTCTGTGAAAAGCTTCATTTCTACAACACGAACGAATATTTAAAAATGGCGTGTATTTTGTAGCTACGTGGGTCAGTCTGTGCACATCTGAAGCATCATATGATGCAACTTTAATAAAAAAAAAATTTTAAAGGCAAAAAGTGCATATTGTGTTGTAGCTTTTTGTCACATGATGATTTATATCCTTCACTTTGGTGAAGGATATAAATGAAGCAGGAAGACGTCTCTTTATACAGGCAGTGGATCTAATGTTGAATCCTGTTCCAGATGGCAAAGATCAGAATTGGGTTTGACAAACTCATTAGGGTTGATTTTATTATATTGTACTGTACCGTATTTATGTAATACATTTATCATTTATAAGCTAGTAAAGTCATTTTTAAAGACAGCACTATGGGAGTGTCGGTGTCAGCTGAAGCTCAGGGTCTCAGTATCAGGAAAAGAAAAACCTGGCTGAAGTCATAAAAGCGTTAAACATACAATCAGAGAAAACATTAGTAACTGTATAGAATAATTTGTATGAAGACGTCTGATCATCCCTGTACCCGTGCCGAAGTGGTTCCAAATGACCATTCTTAAGACCGAGTGTGTCCGATGTACTACACGTTCTCTAGCTAGCTTGTGGGAATAGCTTAGGAGCATCACCATGGCAACATGAAAGGCACCTAAAGACAGAAGAGAGAGTGACGAAATCCCATAGGCAGCGTGAGTGTGTGTAGGAGAAATTAGGTAATAAAATCCTCCGCGTGTTTAATTGATGAGTGTGACGGGGAGACGCGAGACATGAGCCTTGACTCTTAACCTACTGAGTTTATAGCGCAGGTTAAAGGTCACGGATCATGTTCTCATCAGCATCACGGGTTCACATCCTGCATTATCTTTTTGTCTCTCTGTATTATTGCGCAGGTTATCAGCTCGCATCGCGTGTTTCTGCTCGGAGTTTTACTCCCGCCGGTTATTTTATTACTGATAAGTGCTGATTAACTTTATTATTATGACTGTGTTGAAATTGTGTCTGTGTTTAGGATGCTGGACATGTATATTATTGATATCGGGATAAATGATGTCTCGGTGAAAAATGTAAATTACAAACTCTGATTAAAAGCAGCTAATTTAATGTCAACTTTTTTCACTGGACCTTTGCAACAGTTGTTTTCAGTAATTATTAGACTTTTTATAAAAAAAATAATAATTTTACCCCTTTCAGCTACAACCTTTTTTGTAGAAGAAGAAATTGCATACATAAAATATTTAGTTTTGATGAATACACATTGTATTTCATATTTCAATAATTTTACGTGTGTGTGTGTGTGTGCGTGTGTGTGTGTGTGTGTGTGTAGGATGTTGCGGCTGGCGTGTACCACCGTCCTGCTCTTCGTGCTCAGGCTGGTCCTGGCTCTGCCCTGGTTTCAGGTTCTCCCTGCCGCCCTCATCTTCTTCCTGGGAACCGGAGGATGGCACTCGCTGCGTGTGTTCATGAAGACCATCGGCCGAGACCTGCAGTGAGTCTCATCATGTGACCCGAACGGGGAAAATCATCAACTCAATAATTCATTACTTATCATCATCATCATAAACATCTTCCAGGCAGAATAAAGCATGAACACACACACACACACACTAGAGCTGGGTGATGAGAAACGCACTGCACACACACCACTGTACTGTATTTAGCTTTGATTAAAATTTTTTTTTTTTAAAAACCTCCACTAGAACTAAACCTCTAGATTTAATAATAACTTTATTAGATTTATTTATAAGATTTCTTTCTTTCTTTATTTCTTTCTGTGAGAGAGAAAACATAACTTCATGCGCTTCCCTTCTCACCCTGACACGCCCATCACTCTGGAATAGGCTCAGTCTGGACCCATTAGGTCACATGACGTTTTTCCATGGTTATATATTCCAGTCTTTATGCTCCCTAACAAACTCAAGCGTTTTTCCTGATGAGTCTCACTAACATGTGGATCTTAGCCTTAATGACACTCATTTCAGCTTTATCTACCTAGTTGTTGTCTTTGCTTCATGTAAGACAATAGTTTGCGTTCTGAAACCCGGTAACGTCGTGATACAGTCATGTATAAAAGTTAGTGCCCCCTCATTTAATTCTATGATTTTAGTTGTGTAAAAACATAATAATCATCAGATCGTAGAGAGTCTCAGTATTCGGCTAACACGAAATGTTTTTCAACGCCATTATTTATTTAACAGAAATGTAGCCAAAAAGTATAAAAACAACGCGGGCAATACTAACTACCCCCTTGCAGCTTCCGTAGGATTGAAGAGGGTAAGTTGTAGCCAGGTGCTGCTAATCATCAGCCCTTGATTAACTGATCATCAGCAGACTCTATAAAAGCAGAAGATTTGGTTAATATAATGACAAGAAGGAAAAGCGTAACGGTCTTAAGGAAGCGGTTGTTGCTTGGAGTTCGACATCCTACACTGAGAAGAAGCATTATCCCAGGAGGGGACGTCCCAGCACATTCACCCCAAAGTCAGAGGAATACAGAAAACCCCAAGAGCCTCAGGGAGCATGTTCTGTCTCACCTCTTCTATCTAAAGAGAACACGACTGAGCTTCACAAAACTGAATCTGAACAAACTACAAGATTTCTGGGACAATGGACAGATGAGAGCCAAGTGGAGTTGTATTGCCTTAATGTCCAGCGCCATGTCCGGTGAAAACCAAACAGCATTTCAGCAGAAACACCTCATACCCACGGCCAAGCACGGCGGTGGAGGGGTGCTGACGTGCAGCCACAGGATCTGGTACCTGGCAGCCACTGAATCCACCATGAACTCCTCTGTGTACCAGAGTATTCTATAAAGCTCAGAAAAAGCTCGGTTCAAATTGGGTCACGCAACAGGACAAGGATCTGAAACACTGCAGAATGACATCTACATCAGAATGGCTGAAAAATGAACGAATCAAGGTTTTGGAATGGCAAAATCCAGACCTCAACAACCTTATTGGAATTCTGTGGCGAGACCTGAAGAGAATTCACAAAAAACCTCAATGAACTGAAGCAATGCTGTAAAGGAGAATGGACCAAAACTATGAGAGACTACCAACATCCAATGTGAATCTACAAGCCATTGCACTATGGGGGTATTGCCCAGTTTTTTTTTTTTCTTGTTAAAGAAAACAATGGCACTGGGGGGAAAAAAGTTGTTGTTGGTCTGAGGCTGATTTGCCCAATACTGAGACTCGCCACCATCAGATGATTTTTATTATCTTGTTTTTACACAAAAACATCATTATTAAATTGAAAAGAATTAAAAGAGGGGACACTAACTTTTACACATGACAGTATATCCTCCGGTTCGTTTTCTTGTCCAGCCGCTGTAGTTCCTAGCTGTACTGCGTCCTGCAGCCCGGTGGATTGAAGGGGTTCCACTCGAGCCTGTAAATCAGCCCCGCCCAGTTCCACAGGATTCGGAGAAACCGAACACGCTGCAGCAGATTTGTTCAGAAACGCAGACAGGTTCGACTCGTTCCTCCAATAAAACAGCAGCCATGTGTCGTAACGATCAGGACCCGGAGACGACACACACGCCGCTGCACCTGCTTACGGATCAACTTACAACAGACTGAGCTGTTTTACAAGGAAATAAAAAGACACTGAAGACTCCATACACGTCACATGAACACATTTCTCCCTAAACAAGACCTCATCGTGTCAGTAACACTGTGGAACACATCTGTTCTGTCTGTGTGTGTGTCTGTGTGTGTCTGTGTGTGTCTGTGTGTGTCTGTGTGTGTCTGTGTGTGTCTGTGTGTCTGTGTGTCTGTGTGTGTGTCTGTGTGTCTGTGTGTCTGTGTGTCTGTGTGTGTGTCTGTGTGTCTGTGTGTGTGTCTGTGTGTGTGTGTGTGTCTGTGTGTGTGTCTGTCTGTGTGTGTGTGTCTGTCTGTGTGTGTGTCTGTCTGTGTGTGTGTGTGTGTCTGTGTGTGTGTGTGTCTGTGTGTGTGTCTGTCTATGTGTGTGTGTGTGTCTATGTCTGTCTATGTGTGTGTGTGTGTCTATGTCTGTCTATGTGTGTGTGTGTGTGTGTGTGTGTGTGTTATTTCTCCATTGTGTGGAACTTACAGGAAATAAGGAAAATGTTTCCAGAACATTCCAGGTTGATCCAGTGCTCAGTTACAGATTGAGTAGTTTCAAGGAATTGGAAGAATTTTCCAAACTGTTGTAGACCCCTTTAGAATATTCTAGAATATTCCATAGTAGTATGTATACACAAGGGCTCAGCACTTCAGTTTAGCTGCTCGAGTGAACACAGACACACACACACACACACACACACACACACACACACACACACACACACACACACACACACACAGACCGCGAGTGGGGTTTATCAGGGACGGTGTCGAGAAGCTTCAGACGTTCTCCAGACGCTTGTGCTCGGAGCGCATAAAGAAAACCTTATAGGGGACTGGATTCAGGGGCGGAGAGACCGGGGCGTGATTTAAACCTCAACAAACTACTCGCTTCTTGTAAACACATGTAAATCTGGATTCATATGATGTTTTATTCTGATGTTATGTAAATGAAAGTGTGCAAATTTGCCCATTTTTATGTACAAAAAAAAAAAAAAAAACATTACAACTTACAAAATGACATTTCATTATTCAGGTCACGAAGGCAGTCGGAGCATCGTGTAGGACAAAAATATCACATTACAAATCCTGGACATTTCTACACACGACCTGATTGAAAGTTGTGCATTTTCAAAATGTTTTCAAAAACATTTTCAGTTAAAAAAATTTTTAAAAATTAAAAAAAAAATTGTGTGTATATATTCATACTGTGTGTGTGTGTGTGTGTGTGTGTGTGTGTGTGTGTGTATATACATATACAACAAATTAAGTCTCAAAAAATTTATTTTTTAAAAATATTACAAAAAATTATTTTATTATAATTGTCATTTTTAAAAAGTTTAAACACACAAAATCAGCAAACTTTTTGCATTAAAATGAACAAATGTAATAAAACACCCAAAATATGACGAAAGCGTTCTGACATCACGATCCACCCAGCTCAGAATTCATCCAGTTTACATCAATTTATATTCATAAATCTTTTTTAAGATATCTTCATATTTTATTGGTTTTTATTTATTTTGTTTTATAGGTACACTTAATTTGTTGTTTTTAGCATTCTGGAAGACTTTTTATCAATTAAGGTTCACAACGTGATAGATTTTTTTTGTGTATTAAAACTTTTATTACTGTAATTATGGTTTTAAAAAAGTTTAAATAAATAAAACATGTTTTGGCTGAAGATTTTAGGATGATGTGGAATTGCAGTGTTTTTTGTTTTGGCTGTTTCCTTTTTGTTATTTGGATTTTTTTTTTTTAACACATCACAGGAAAGTTTTTATTTATTTCATTATTTTGCACAATCCGCTCTACTGTCTGAACGCGTCATTGTGATTATCACAGACTCTGTTGCACACTGTGTCGAGGTAAACCCGCCTCTGATCCGTTCTCCCCTCACTCGTCTCCACAGTGCCGCCGTGGTGCTGCTGAAGGTGAAACTGAACGTGAAGCGACACCTGCGCCAGCGTAACACCATCCCCAAGATCTTCGCCGAGACGCTACAGAAGTACGGCGACAAGACGGCGCTGATCTTCGAGGGCACGGGCGAGCGCTGGAGCTTCAGGGAGCTGGACGAGTACTCGAACCGCGTGGCCAACCTGCTGCACGAGCGCGGCTTCAGAGAGGGCGACGTGGTGGCTCTGTTCATGGAGAACCGCTCGCAGTATGTGGGTCTCTGGCTGGGCATGGCCAAGATCGGCATCGAGGCGGCGCTCATCAACTTCAACCTGCGTCTGGAGGCCCTGGTGCACTGCGTCCACATCTCCAACGCCAAAGCCGTGGTGTTCGGCAGCGAGCTGACCGACGGTGAGGAACAGAAACACCGAGATCATTTCCATCAATCTCACATGCAGTAATTATTATCACTTTTTTAAGCCTGAGGGAGCCCCTGAGCATCAGATTCAGAATTAAACACAGCTTTACCCTTCTTTACGTTAACGTTTTCTTTACGTTTAGCATTTTATTTATAGCATTCTTTGTGGACTAAAAGTTTAATTTTACATTCTTAATCTTAAAAATGATTTTATACATTCAAAATAAAGAATTATGGTATTCTTCCAGAGATGTTAAGCTATAAATTGAAATTTAAGATTTAAAATAAGACATTAAAGTACATTCAGTGCTAATCTACATATAAAATAGACTCAATCATTAATCGAGCAAAATTAATTATTATTTTAGAGTTAATTATTTATAAATTAATGTATTCGTTAGAGCTCAGTGTTCAATTTTACAGAGTTAAGAATAAATGTAAACGCATCGCGCGTTAGAATCCTTCTGTCCTTCATGTGTATAAATCTGTTACTTAAATTATGAATTTGTTGAATTATATTAAATCTAAGTACACATACAGGTGCTTTGAAGATGAATGACTGCATAAATACTTGAATAAACAATCAGTGTATTGAATCAATTCCAATAATAAATATTAATTCTAAAATAAATAGTAAAAATAAAGAGTTAGTTTGCAAAGAAGGAAAAATTCCAACGGAGCAACAGCGCCCCCTTCAGTCTGATCCTCAGCTAACGGAGGTGAAACAGACGTTAAAGTGATAATGGGTCCAATTTTTTAAAATAGTATTAATTTACCTGAATAATTAATTACTCGTTTTAGTTAGAGCCTACGTGTGGTGTGTTTTTTATTGTCGTATCATAAAGAAGAATCACACACCTGATCTGACTCATTAAGGATTTGCTAATTATCCCGTTAGACCTGGTGTGTGCCATGTGTGTGAGAACTGTGGATTCGGGAGTCACACCTGCAATAAGGCTGTGCGGTTAATCAGGATTTATTATTAATAATGAATTTCCTTTCCAACAACTAGGAGATTAAAGGCTAATGAAAATGAAATGACTATTGTAGCGCGTCTGTGTAGCACCTGTTCAGTCCTGTTCTGTTTGCTTTACGGCTAACCGAGAAGATCGGCGGTGGTTGTTAGCTTAGCATCGTGACGCAAGCAATAGTATTGTTTCAGCACCTTGTTTCATAGAGTCTTCACTTCCTCTTGCACAAAGATGAAGAAAAGATCAAATCACACTCACACACACAATCTGTTTCTCCTCGCTCAGACATCACTGTGTTTTCACTCTGCGGTTGCCAGATCATCCTAATAAAATCCACCCTATACAGGAAACCCCACCCACTCCAATTACACAAAAAGGTCCAAATATAATCAGTACTAGAAATCATGATCAATCCTATATTTTAAATAAACTTTTATTATACAATTATAGATTATAAGTCTATTTTATAAGTCTAGATTATTTTCCAGGCAAGGGTGATAACACAATTATCTTTTTATTTACAATGAAAACCACTAGCCAGTGGCCATAGTATCATAAAAAAAAAATCCTCACGACTCGTATCGCACTTTAACTTAGCAAATGAGTATTGAATGTTTTATTTTTAAATTCTATTTAGAATTATTTTTGCTAAAATCCAGGGACAAAAACTTTCCTTAACTTATAAATAACAATTAAAAAAAAATTTTTTTTTACTTTTTCAAATAAAGCAACTTTTTGAAGTTGGTTCAAATAAATCTAAAGTAAATTTAAGTTCAATTTAAGAAATAAATCAAACTGAATAAATGTCTTTCAGATGTGAGATGTTAAATTATCGTGATCTCTGTGTTGATCTGAATAGTCGCGATTATGATTTAAGCAGCGCTCGTTTCCAGCACGGTGAGAGGGAGAGTCAGTTTAGTAAGAGAGAATTGTGACATTAATGATCCTGGAGTGCAGGACAGAAGTGAAACTCGCACCATGTCTTAACCTCGCTTAGTCGCTGCAGTGTTCTGATCATGTTAGAGTGTCTGATGACGTGAAGCGTCAGCGTGAGAGGTGCCGAGACGCGCTCGGGTCGAAATAGTGATGTGGATTTCACCAAGACAGTGTTTCATAGTTTGCAGTGTTCATCTTACGGTTTCCATAGCAACAGCTCATTCACGAGGATGTGTAACGCACACACTCCGCATAAAGAGAGTAAAAACGATGTGGTGTAAGGAGAAAGGATTTCTGTAAGGAGTTTTTGTAAGATGTGAGTTTTTGTAAGGAGTCTCCAGCGTCAGTGCAGTGTAACACTCGGAGGTAAAGCTGGAACTGGAATTAACGTGACGTGCTGCATTTTTGTTGTCTTATTAACTTCAAGAAAGAGAGAATGAACAGAGACTTGTGAAGGAACGAGTGTGTAAGCCGCTGTAGCGTGAGTGACAACAGGAACTCGACTTTAAAAGGAACTATAAACGAATAATGAGGAGTATGACGATAGCCTGATCATCGATAATAAATAACAAGGTGTAATTGTTGGAAAGCTGCGGTGGTGTAAGAGAAAAAAAAAATCTTTTTATTTACTATTTAAATTTCTAAGTTTTTCGTAGAATCTTACATGCTTTTCAGGGTTAAATCATTAATAATTCTTGATTTTCAGTGTCAATTTCAGAATGTCTTCAAATATCATTAAATCATTAAATAATATATACATATATATATTAAAAATGTCAGGATTAATGAATATGCATGAATATCATGTGCATCGGTGAATCTGTGAATATGTATTTAAAGTATTTGTGTCTCCCTGTCTGTCTGCCCGCGTCTCCCGTCTGTGTGTCTCTCAGCGATGTCCGAGGTTCACAGCTCCATGGCGAAAAGTGTAAAGCTCTTCTGTTCAGGTGACTGGGATCCCAAACGAGTGCCTGAGGGAACCGAGTCGTTAGAGCCCCTCCTCCAGGCCGCGCCCACGCACAAGCCCACCTCCCCACAGCGCGGCTTCACCGGTACGTTAGCCAATCACGCGCCGAGAGCTTGTCTGGGTGAGTTAAAGATCCACATGCTTCTGATCTGATCTGATCTGATCTTCCCCTGTTAGATCGGCTCTTCTACATTTACACATCTGGAACAACTGGAATGCCGAAAGCTGCGATCGTCGTCCACAGCAGGTAATAACATACCCACTCTCTCTCTCTCTCTCTCTCTCTCTCTCTCATCTGCTCTTCTCATCTCTTCTTCCCTCTTCCATCATTCTGTTTTATTTTCTTCTCTTTTTCCTTTTTCTCATGCTCCTGTCCTTGTTTTTTTGTTTTTCTTCAAGTAGTCTCTTCTCTTGTCTCGTCTCATGTTTTCTCTTTGCTTCTTCTCTTTTCTAGAGAAATTTTAATTTGGTTTAATTTTTTTTATCCTCATCTTGTCTCTTCCTGTATAAATGTCCTGATCCCTGACTCACACTCCTTCTCCGTGTGTGTGTGTGTGTGTGTGTGTGTGTGTGTGTGTGTGTGTGTGTGTGTGTGTGTGTGTGTGTGGGTAGGTATTACCGTATGGCTGCTCTGGTGTATTACGGTTTCAGGATGCGGTCAGACGACGTGATGTACGACTGTCTCCCTCTCTACCACTCAGCAGGTGAGACGCTGCTCTGCAGGAAGTGTGTGAACGAGGTCACTTCCTCTTTAGAAGACTTTCAATTCTCTCACTCACTCGTTCTCTATAACACTTGTGCTGTACAGGTTTCCCAGGGAACTCTATCTGTCAGTCTAAAGTGAGGAGGCGTGGCCTCTATCAGTTTGCCTTAATTAAAGAAGGGGGCGTGGCCTTTGTAACTATCAGTCTTTTGTGAGGAGGCATGTCCTCTCTCAGTCTGATTGGAGGAGGCATAGCCTCTGTATCTGTCAATATAAGTGGAGGAGGTGTGGCCTATAATGTAGCAATCAGTTTTAGTTGAAGGGGGTGTGGCCTGTGCATGTCCTCTCAGTTTTCAAAGCGTGGCCTTTTTTTAAAACTATTATTATTATTTCAGTTGGAAAGCATCGCATCATAAGGCTCAGTGTACATTGCTGTGTGTTTTCCTGATTATTCCAGACTCACATGTTGTGTTTTGTTGTGTGTGTGTCAGGGAACATCGTGGGCGTCGGTCAGTGTCTGATCCACGGCATGACCGTCGTCATCAAGAGGAAGTTCTCAGCGTCCAGGTTCTGGGAGGACTGCAGAAAATATGACTGCACGGTGAGAGTCAGCACACACACACACACACACACACACACACCCTCATATCACACTGATCGAATTGTGTGTCCTTACTACAGAGCATCTTAACTAAAATGCAAAACAGTTTCACAAATACACAAAAATAAACCAGATGTGAGTATCCAGCTGAAACAAACTGCTACATACAGTAAACATTTATTTTAATCTCTCTCTCTCTCACACACACACACACACACACACACACACACACACACACACACACAGTCTTTTTATCTCTTCCGTTCTCTCTCCCTCACAGATCGTGCAGTATATCGGTGAGATCTGTCGTTACTTGTTGAATCAGCCGGTGCGGGACGTGGAGAAGCGTCACCGCGTGCGCATGGCGCTGGGCAACGGGCTGCGTCAGTCCATCTGGGAGGAGTTCATCCAGCGCTTTAACGTCCCGCAGATCGCAGAGTTCTACGGCGCCACCGAGTGTAACTGCAGCCTCGGCAACTTCGATAGCAAGGTGAGACGGAAGGGAGCTAGGAAACTGTGCACGCCCCACACACACACACACACACACACACACACCCGCGCGCGCCTACTCAGTCACTCCAAAATACATTAACTGGAAACCGGATTCCAAGAGAAGCATTATGCTATGTTTGTGTGTGTGTGTGTGTGTGTGTGTGTGTGCGCGTGCACGTGTTAGACACATTTCAGATGATGGATATCCGGAACGTTCTAAAAGCTCTATGCTGCAGAACTCGACTCTGAAGCCCGGCTTACATCACTGAGATGTTGTGTTCTGGATACTGATTGGTCAGAAGGTGTCGATTAATTTCTTTATAACAGCAGCTCTGACAGTAGCGCAGGTTTATATTAATGCGCTCGTTCTGTTGTGGTTTCCATGGTAACAGCTCAGCTAATAATAAAAAAATGAAGTTGCAAGCAACAACGAGCGGTGCCCATGGGCACACACCTGGGTGCACCAGAAAGACTGCGGGCACAGTGGGCACATGCATTTAAAGGGTACATATCATTCCCATTATCACATCATTTTAGAAAAAGGAGACTTTTATCTTTAGATATCCAAAAAGCTCCAGATGCCATGAAAGAAAGCATCACACTGTGCGACATCACGTTGAGTGACATCATAAAGTTATTAACCGCTGTTTGTTATAAGTGTAAGGCATCGTCACGGCTGACCCGCTTGAGAAATCAAAATCCCTCCTCAGTTTTTCTTCTCAGTGTCTTTAGATCACATCGGCCCGGTTTGTTGGCAACCGTGTAAATCCCCATAGGAAGAGGAGGATATCAAAGTCCATTGGGTGCGCTTTGAAAAACAACCCAAAGTCCCACTTGAGCTGAGCCCAGGACATGCAGTGTGAACGTTGTTCATCTCAATGAGCTCTGAATGTGGACCGGGTTTCAAATGTGTGCAAATGTGCAAGTGTGTTTTAGTTATGCAGCAAAATCTCGTGTGAGGGCCCAGACTCATGCCACGCCCGGGGCCCAGGATCTCCGGCATCTTAATGGCAGCAGATTCCAACCTGTCTGCTGATGTTAAGACCCCCAAAGACCTCCGGATGCTGTAAAAAAAAAATTTTTTCTTAGAAGAACAAGAGGACTCTCGCACACTTTGACGACAGAGGGCCGATATCACCGTGCTTGGGCCCTAATTGTTTCTATACGTCTATTTAAAGTTTAATATGTGTGTGTGTGTGTGTGTGTGTGTGTGTGTGTGTGTGTGTGTGCGTGTGTAGACCGGTGCGTGTGGCTTTAACAGCCGTATCCTGCCCTTCGTCTACCCCATCCGTTTGGTCAGAGTGAACGAGGAGACCATGGAGCTCATCAGGGGCCCTGACGGCGTGTGTATCCCATGTGGTCCCGGTAGGTGTTTTTTGTTTGTTTGTTTGTTTGTTTGTTTGTTTGTTTGTTTGTTTTCCCCTGTGATTGACTGTTTATCACTTGTCTCTGGAAACTCCTCCCACCTGCACAGGTAGTGTTATGTAATAAATGAACACCGAGAGTAAAGGTAGTTCTGGGTTCATGGGTGGTGATCACACGGTCTAATGGAGAAGTTCTATCAGAGTGGCGTTAAATCCTCGGCTCGGTGTTCTGCAGGTGAGCCGGGTCAGCTCGTGGGCAGAATCATCCAGAACGACCCCCTGAGGCGCTTCGACGGCTACGTTAACGAATCCGCCACCAATAAAAAGATCGCCCAGAGCGTCTTTAAGAAAGGGGACAGCGCCTACCTGTCAGGTGAGAACTCCCATAATGCACAGCTCCAACATTTCTGAAAAGAGGCTCTGGTCTAAGTGTTAAGAGTTCCAAAAAGCATTCCCTTTCCATAAAGGGGGGGGGATCTCCAGGGATAGTAGAAGATAGTAGGAGATCCTCTAGGTGATTAAAGAGAGTGTATAAAGGGGAACCACGAGAAACCCTGAGGGACCAGTGAGGGAACCATGAGGAAATGTGAGGAACCATGAGAGACGGTCCTCTGTCTTCAACCTCAGTCCTCTGAGATTGTATGAGGTTTATGAGAAGCGTGTGTATAACAGCCTGACAGTAGGACGGTTCTCCTGTTCCTCTGCAGGTGACGTGCTGGTGATGGACGAGTGCGGCTACATGTACTTCAGAGACCGTACGGGAGACACCTTCCGCTGGAAGGGTGAGAACGTCTCCACCACCGAGGTGGAGGGAACGTTGAGCCGCCTGCTGGACATGAAGGACGTGGTGGTGTACGGTGTGGAGGTTCCAGGTGCTGAGAGACTCCTCGATTTCCTGCTGCATTTCTTTACTTCCTCATCTTTGTTCATGTTATATGACTGAAGCTCCAGTTTCTTTTTTCTCAAATCAGACTCTTAACTTCCTGTCGTTCCTCACCAGGCGCTGAGGGTAAAGCCGGCATGGCGGCCATCGCAGACCCGGACCACACCTCGGACCTGGAGAGGTTCAGCAGGGAGCTGGAGAAGGCGCTGCCCCCTTACGCCCGCCCGGTGTTCCTGCGCTTCCTGCCAGAGGTCAACAAGACAGGTCGGTCATATTCTCACACACACACTCACACACACACACTCACACACACACACCACAGTCGTGTGATTCTGATTCTTCTAGCAAAGCACCAACACTGGAGACTCATTTTATAAATTCCTAAATCTGTTCATCAGCAGAGCATCCTTCGTAAACGTCCCTGTTACCATAGAAACCACACCTCAAACGCATTATAGAGGACGCTGTTCCTAAATCAGAATCGAATAATTACATGAATCAAGTATTGCATTTCTCCTCTTGCGTTTCTCCTTCACACAGGAACCTTCAAGTTCCAGAAGACGGAGCTACGCCGCGAGGGATTCGACCCTACCGTGGTGTCCGACAAGCTCTACTTCCTGGACTGCACTAGAGGATGCTACGTGGAGCTGGACGCCGAACTTCACCGCAGCATCACCTCGGGGAAACAAAAAGTATAAAAACAAAACACTGCTGACTCCGCCCACTTCCTCAACCATCCCTCATCAGACCCCTCCCTCGGAACCTTTCAACACCTTGCCCCCTCGTTACCTCAGCAACCGCAGTAAGGGGCAGCAGGAGCACGGCACCTCCCAGCTCGCTCGTTCATCCATCCGTCCGTCCGTTAAGACACACCCAGTGCCCCGCCCTCGACCTACTGTGTGCAGGACAACACACACACACTCTGATATGCACAAGGAGAGAGAGAGAGAGCGTGCGCGCCTCATCGGCCTGTTCCGCACAACGCCGCCTTGTTCATGACCCTTAAACGCATCCAAGAAAAAGAAACTTTCTGCTCAACGAAGGGATCAAATCGATACGCGTCACGTGTCCGTCTACACACAGAAGAGCAACAGACAGCCGTAAAAGTGACTCCGCCTTCAGACGCTATTTATTTTAAACTTTACCTGCACCAAAAATATTTAAGTTGTAGAATAGCCTGTATTTATAAAACAGTTAATTAATCGCATCGTAGAAACATCTGTGCACAGCGCAGGAGCGAGCCGTGACCGCGCCTGGCTACTGAGCTGTTC
This sequence comes from Clarias macrocephalus, assembly GCA_011419295.1. NCBI lineage: Eukaryota > Metazoa > Chordata > Actinopteri > Siluriformes > Clariidae > Clarias > Clarias macrocephalus. Next base: position 36,487 of record JAAGKR010004716.1, read on the forward strand.
TCACACACCTCTAGGGGGCGGTGTGAGTCCAAGCATGTGTAAGCGTTTGTGTGCACGTGTGTGTGTGTGTGTGTGAAGAGAACGTATGTCTGGTTTTATGTCTATTCTACACAGCTTTGCGGGAAGGGCGTGGCACTTGTAGCCACGCCCATCATGCAAGAAACGAAAGATGAAAGGGAACCCGGTTTAACTCGCCGCTTTGTTCTTTTCAATCACAGAAGCATGGCTGACGATCAGACGGCGCGCCGTGCCTTAACACACTTAGCTCTGTCCTCATCCGCCTCACGCGCCCTGTGTAGGCTCCCTTTTCACATCACTTCCTCTAGATTTCCGTTTTTTACAACATAAAAGCACCTTTTCTTAAAATTCCTGTGCGACTCCTCTGTGTGTGTCGATAATCAGATACGTAATAATACATAACGATATTTACTCGTGATATGTCTGTACCAAATCATAGAATTACAGCCTTGGGAATTCCCGAGTTTCCAGTTAGGAAATTACGAGGTCCAGCATAACCCTTGTCGCTTGTGGGCGTGGCTTGTCATGTCTGCCGTTTCATGTACGCTAGTTGCTGCACTTAAACAACTTGTAAGATGGGATCAGTGTGTCATTCACGTGTTATCGGATCTGTTCTGTCCCAGCTGCATTCTCGGGTTAGATTAGCAAAGCGCACTAACCGTACCAGCTACATACACTCCCGAGAAACGTCAGCCATCTTTCAGCCTAATCCTCTCCCAGCTTTACACCCGTACATAAGCTTGAACAGGAACTAAGTGCAGGTAGGAACTGAAGTGTGCAAGCGGAGAACCCGAAAAAACATAGCACCTAGAGAACGATTCACGCCTCTACCTACGTTAAAAAGGAGTGTCATTTTGTTGCTCGCTAGTGTGATCTCAGGGTTAGATCCCTTATTTTGACTGTGACACGTGGTCGTGTGTGTGTGTGTGACAGCCTGCTGTAGTATGAGTCACTGTTTATTACAAAGGGAAGATGATCAGCAATGCTAGTGCTAATGCTACGCAGGAGGTTAGAGTTGATGTGTTTTTTTTGTTTGTTTGTTTTTTTTACACTCCCAAGTTTAAGATCAGACCTGAATGTGGTTTATGAATTAATTTATTCAAATTATATTAAGTAGTATGTTTAGAAATAATCAGTCGTTTATCTTGCACTCTGTGTGTACAAGACTGTGTGAACTGTGGTGTTTTTATTTTATTTTAATTTTGCACTTATTTATTTTTCAGAACATTGTCTTGTTTTTAATTGTCATGGATTGGACTGGTGTTAATTATGTTAATTGTGTTTCTTGGTTTATTTCATGTTCTTGGTGTGTGTGTGTGTGTGTGTGTGTGTGTGTGTGGGGTCGGTCCTATGAAAGCAGAGCGCTGTCGTCTCGCAGCTCTGCCGAGGCGTCTCTACACTTTACGTCACCTTTTGAAAAGATTTGTTTTAATTCAGATTTACTGCATAAGTGGGCGGGGCCCAATTGTTTCTCAGTGCTGATTGGCTGCAATGGAAATTTTGTTCCAAATGTGCTCCAGTGTAAGACTGAATCGTGGCTCTGAATCTGAATTGTCAACAACTCTATGAGGGAAACTCGTACGCAGTTCCGACCATAATGTCAGACGGAGGGGGAATCAGCTCACTTCAAATATCAGTCTTTTATTTTTGACTCCATGTTGAGCAGCGTGTGTCTGTTCAGGGTCAGAACACACACCACGCTGAGAAGTGCAAGTGCTGAAACCAGGGTCTAGTCGTGTGTACGTGAGCAAGAGAATCAGACCGTAGTTCCATGTTCTGGCCTGTAGGAGGCAGCACATGGCATCGTCTGACCAAAACTTAGTCTTCATTCCAAAAATAAAAACACTCAGAGCTGATTTATATTTCTGCGTTGAAGTACACTACTGTGTGTAACTAAGCGTGTGGCCGTCCGGTAAACTCCGATTGGTTGGCATGGAGGTGTATTTGGCTCAGACTTTTACCTTCCTCCTCCTTTTAGTGTAACATTATTCCAAAAACGTAGCATTTGTTAACGTATGTGCTATGTTAAAAAAAAAATGCTTTGGAAAAAAACTAAACTAAAATTGGCCGCACAGCGCCGCGCTCGGTTTGCTAAAACTGACTATATGAGAGGTGACACCACGCTACTTCAACACAAACCTGTTCCTGTGAGGTCTTTTATTCTTTATACACTGAAACACTGAAGTCTTAGTTTTTACGCTTTACTTCATTCTTGTTGATTCTGGTTTTATTCACCCAAGGGCGCCCCCTAGTGGGAAAGGTTCAATGCAGACATATAAATCAGCAGAAAGGCAGCTTCACTTCATTCCTTGCGTCGTTTCTTCATTCCATTGTTAAAATTCATGTTTTGAAAACTTTGGTCTGACTTCGATACTGTACCTTGTGAACGCTACTGGAACACTCCTGTACACACACACTTCTGATTTTATAGGCATTTTCTTTTTCTCCATTTTATTTTCCAGTGATGAAGGACCAAGCAGGACAAGTGACTGAACTTGACCTTTTTTGTTGTTGTTTTGGGTGAGGGGCGGGGCGGGGCGGGGGGGGGGTAAGGGGAGAGGGGTTTGTATAGGAAGGGGGTGTGTATAGGAGATGGGGGGGAGGGGGGGTTGTATAGGGAGGGAGGGGGTTTTGCATGTAAATTGAAGGTGGAGGTTGCCATAAACAGTTATTTTTGGGTCCAAGAAAAATAAAAACAAGTAAAACTGCTACCTGGGGAACAGGAATGTGGTCACAGCCCTCGTTTGAAACGAACCATCAACTCAGCGAGCGTCAGCGTCGTTTTAATTTTCCGTGCGGTGCTCAGGAACAACGTTTTAGTTTCAGAAAAAAGGAACACAGTGTGTTGGGTTTGTGGTTTAGTTTGTGCTCTGTGTGTGTGTGTGTGTGTGTGTGTGTGTGTGTGTGTGCGCGCGTGTGTGTGTAGGGGGAGGTGTGTGAGGTGTGCACGTCGCACTGAAGTCCTCTTGTCTCTTACTAGCTGTATATCGAGGTTTTCAGAAGAAAAACAACAACATGGCATCAGAGAATCAACGTTAATAAAAAATCTATAAAACTTCTGGTTGTTGAGGTTTTTTTTTTTATAGCTCCAAAAATTAAGACTTTTTTATTTTTATATATTAAGAATACTTTTAGGTGCAAATCCTGTAAAAAAAACAAACAAACAAAAAAACCAATAATAATAATCATCACTGTAACAGTGGTTCAGGCTGCTGTAGGTTTCTCTATTGAGGTAAATACTTTAAAAAGCTATACAACAATTGTGTAACGTCCATTGGAAAAGTTTTGGCCCCTTCCTCCTAGCCTTTTCCAAGATTCTTAGAATGTGTTGAACTGTGGGGTGTGTCCTTGAGGTGTTTGGGGAGACTAAATTAAAGAAAGAAAGAGAATAGAACAAATATCAAATAATTTTTTTCAAAAATTTATATAAAAAAAGTAAAAAAATGTATTTAAAGAATAAAAATAAAATAAAAAGACCTAAAGAGAAGTCGATGAACCAAAGAAAGAAAAACGTAAAAGACAGAAATAAGTAATAAGAGTAGTAATAATAATAATAATGAAACAAACATAATAAACATTAATAATGTTTGTAATAATAAAGGAACAGACTCTCAAACTCATGTTGCTAAAAGTTCTCAGAGTGCACAAACTTTTGCACTAGTGTGTAAATAAGCACACAACTCTCTTTATTTTCCACACCTTTCCCCACCTTTCTATGAAAAGCGACTTTGTTCGAGCCCGACCCCGTCTCTGATTGGCCAGTTCGCCAGGTGGGCGGAGCTCGGTGTCCTGGCTCCATCTCGCTCCAGCTGTTTTTGTTCAGTCTGGATTTTTTCCCTCCTGGAGCTCCACGATGAAGATCACGCTGCTGAGCGTCACCGTGACCATGGTGCTCCTGATGGACGTCCACGCTGACGTCAAGCCTCAGAGGAACTTCGACGTGAAGAGGGTGAGAGGAACATCGTGGGGTTCTGTGGGTGTGGTAGGGGTGGAGAGAGGGTTCCTCGCTCAGGTCCGCTTCTCGTTAGTCTTATCCGATAAAAACAAAACCTTACCAAAAAAAACCGTACTCACGGTTAATTAATATTAACAAGACCAACATTATTAATAAAGCAATAATAAAAAGTACAATTTTTATTTTAAAGAAGTTCCTCAATTTCATTGTCCATAAAATATCATGATCTTATGAATATACATGAATCTCCCAGGCTCTTACGTCATTCATTAGATCCAGAACATCGCTAGCAGGTTAGCTAACCGCTAATGAACTAGCTCATCGAAGTCAGTCCTGTAATTTGCGTATCGAAAAGCACCGGAGTTTGTTTAGTGACATCACAAAGTGAGCTCAAAAGTAGCCCCGCCCACAAACATGATTTACCTGATTAATAGAACGGCCTTTGAAAAAAGAAAAAAGAAACTTAGACAAATAAGAAATAAACAAAAAAAAACAAAAAACAAAAAGGTTAGTGAGAACACTGAACTCAAAACCTCTGTTAAGATTCTACATACAGCTTAATAAAGTCATGTTATGAGGTTTTCGTGTGTGTGTGTGTGTGTGTGCGCGCGTCCAGTTCGCAGGTCGGTGGTACCGCGTGGGTCTGGCGTACAACTCGGCCGCCTTCGCTCGGCACAGAAACAAGCTGACGGTGTGTATGGGTGTGGTGGAACCCAAAGAGAACGGAGACGTCGTGATGACTGTGTGGAAAACAAAGTGAGTCTGAACAAATAAACACTCGGTCTGTTGATCCTCCATCAGCATGAGCACCAGAGATGAGAAACGAATCAATTCAGTTATACTGTACATCACGATTTGTTTATGTGGTAGATGACACACTCCAGACCAAGATGTTTTTATTTATATATGATTTATATAAAAAATGATATAATATGATATCAAATCGTGATACTTAAAGAACCGTGATACAAATCAAATCGGCACTGAGGTATCGTGATACTATCGTATCGGCCGGTCCCTGGTGATTAATCCCTCTAATGAACACGATTTACCTGCAACAACCATCACTGGTGTGTCCAAGACGTGATTATGGGCGGAGTTTAGTAACACCGTGTGATTAAATCAGTTATGTAGTTTGATTGATCTTTTGTTAGCTGATTGGATTTAGTTTTGATTTAGAATCGATTCACACTTTTTAAAATTATTTAGGTGAACTTACAATAACAAAGGTCTAAATTTTTATAAATTCTTTAAATCTATTCCACAGATTTTGGGAAATAAAAAAGGGATTGCTAAATATTCTCATGTTGCATGCTTTTGTTTTCCTTGTCAGTGAGCTCCAGTCCCTTGGGTTAGAAGCAACAACACACATGAATGTCCTCAGGATGCTTTAGTTTTTTTGCGGGACACAGGACTGATCGTAGCGCTCAGCTTTCCTCCCAACAAGCTTATTTCCGACTCCCCCAAACCATAGGACAAGGTGTTGATCAGAAAACATCACTCTGTCTCTGGTGAGCGCTACCATCAGTCCTGTGTCATGGCAACAGTAAAGCATCCTGAGAACATTCATGTGTGAGGTTGCTTCTTAATCAAGGAAGTGAGGCTCTCAATTTTGCCTAAAAACACACAGAATGCTACAAAAACATCCTCTGAGAGCAACTTCTCCTAATCGTCCAATAATGGTTTGGTGATTTAACAATGCCTTTTCCAGCATGATGGAGCTCCTCGCCATAATGCAAAAGTGATAACTAAGTGGCTCGGGGAACAAACCAAAGTTCGGGTTCGTGTCCAGGAAACTCTCGTCTGGAACGTGTGGTCGATCCTCAAGAGTCGGGTAAACAAACAACCCACGAATTCTGACAAACTCCAAGCATTGCTTATGTACGAATGGGCTGCCATCAGTCAGGATGTGGTTCAGATGTTGATTGAAAGCATGCCAGGGTGAATAGCAGAGGTCTTGAAAAAGAAGGATCAACACTGCAAATACTGACTCTTTGCATAAACTTTATGTAATTGTTAATAAAAGCCTTATGAAATGCTTGTAATTATACTTTCATATTCCATAGTACCTTCTGACAAAAACATCACCGCAGCAGCAGACTTTGTGACGATTAATATTTGGCATTCTCAAAAATGTTGGCCTGTTTTATATTTTATATATTTTTATATTGTTAGCTTTTCCACCGCAAACATCTCGAAGCTACGCATACAGCTGCACACATCTGCACTTTATCCCCCATACACATCTTTTTTTACCATCTGTCTTTCATATTTATATTGATATTTTTTTATATTTCTTTTTTCTTTTTTTTTTCTCGTAAATAGTTAAATCAGTTTTTATGTTAGTCCTGTATCCTCAGGTACAAGTAAAACCGTGTTGTCCTGTCTGTGTGTGTGTGTGTGTGTGTGTGTGTAACCTAGAACATCTTATTTTTAAAAATACAAAGAGAACTAAAAATGGCAACTAAACAGTGTTCGAGCATTTCCTAAGTTCAGTGTCTGTAAAGTCTTACAGTAGTGCAGCTGAGTCCTCGCAGTGGGTCAGATACCACACACACACACACACACACACACACACACACACTACGGTAATTCTGCCATCTTTAATAGTGTGCCATTACTTTTGGCCTAATTGAAAAGCTTGTTTTAGATTTACTTCATAAATTTAGATTTACTTCATACTTCATGTGTGTGTGTGTGTGTGTGTGTGATAAACGAGGCTCACTGTTCCTCATGAACTCCAAAACGTTCTCAGAAGTTCTAGAGGTCACGTGGTATTTTCTGTTGTAAAGTGTGTAACTCTGTACACACTTTGTGTGCGTGTTTGTGTGTGCAGGTCCCCCGTCCTGTGTCAGAAAGAAGTCTACAAATATGAGAAGACGTCTGTACCTGGCGTGTTCACGTACTTCAGCACACGTTAGTACCTCACTGATCCGTCAGCGTCCGACAGTGATTAGTGGAGCAATTAGAGCAATTCCCAAACAAAACAAAGACGGTGAAGAAGGGGGTTAGTGGTGGAGTGAAGCTTAAAATGGATCAAATCAGCAGGGAATGAGGTGCACTGAATCTCATCGCATCGGATCAGCACTAAATCAAATCAGTATTTTGCTGAACTGAAGCATAACAGATCACTTACTGTAGGTGCGACTGGTACGATAAGAACCGGGACTGGTGATGATGATTGTGATGATGATGATGAAGGGTGGGGTGATGATTAGGTGTGGTTAGGAAGATGATCGTGGATGGGGTGGTGATGAGTGTGATGATGATGATGATGAAGGCCGTGGTGCTGAGTGAGAGACGTGTGTGTCGCTCGTCCTTCAGGACACGGCCGTGTGAAGGACGTCACCGTGGTGGAGACAAACTACAGCGAGTTCGCACTCATCCACAAACACAGGAAATTCCACAGGGAGTTCACTCAGGTGTCTCTGTACAGTGAGTCACGTGCCATCTCACACACACACACACACACACACACACACACACACACACACACACACACAGTAGACACTGTAGACACTCTGTTGTCGCTGTTTCAGGTCGGAGTCAGAAGTTGAGACCAGAACTGATTGAGAAGTTTAAGAAGTACGCCCTGCAGCACGGCTTCCCTGAGGAGTCCATTATAATTCCACCATTAACAGGTAACACACACACACACACACACACACACACACACACACACACAGAATGTTTATTTAAATGTTTATTGTATAATGTGTATAATAGATCCTCCCTGTATAGTGACACGTCACGGCCACACTGTGCTTCTCTCTCCTCAGATAACTGCCCGCTTGCACGCCACTGAGTGAGTACACACACACACACACGCACACACACACACACACACACGCACACACACACACACGCACGGGTTACAGCACAGTGCCCATTGTGTCAGGATGCTGGTGCTCTGCGTGCTGAGACTCCGGTTCATGGAGAAGCAGAATCATTATAAGAATGCTAGTGCGCTATTACGCTAACACAGCGGGTCTTATCAGGGGTCCTCTGAGATGTTTAAAGGTTTTATTCTTTGGAAAGAGTTATACTTTGGAATAAGAACCTTTATACGGTTCTCCTTAGAACTTTAATGAGGAAAACATCTAACAGTCTAACAGTATTAACAGCCATGAGAGGTTCTTAAAGACGCCATGAACCCGTGACTATGTGGAACCCATGGAGGACCCAAATCACTCACTAATCCATCACCTTATTAGATTTAGTTCATGTTGAAGTGCAGCTCTCATTGTGACGGAACCTTGAACTCCCTGAAGACGCCGTGTGTGTTAACCCTTTCTGGAACCCTTTTCTGCTCTGTTTTTCAGCGTGGTGTCGGATCACAGGGGGGCGCGAGTGAGCGCGAGTGAGCGCGAGTGCGATGAGCCTCAGACCAGATGTTCTCTGTAGAGCCCGGCTCCGGATCCCTCCATCAGGAGAACCTACTGTACCTCTGGAGCTCCTGTAATCAGCTTTCATGTTAATCCTTTATAAAGACGAGTTATTTGTGCTGATGTGTGATTTTGGTCTCAGTCCCTGCAGGTACATTTCAGTATTTAGTACAAATTTAACGTTAAACTGAACATTTTTATAAAAATGAGGCATCAATCCATTTAGTAAACACCTTTAAAGCAAAAATGATCATTTCTAGTCAAATTTTTTCATTTATGGATTTTAAAAAAATGAAAATCTATTTGCCTGAATATAAAATAAATCCTGTGATTTCTGGTGATTACTGAAATATTGAATATATTGAAAAATAAATATTTTTTCCTTCTAAATAGCCTGTGTGTGTGTGTGTGTGTGTGTGTGTGTGTGTGTTGTGTGTTTTGTACACTCTGAACATGTGTTCCATCGTTACTCAGATAAGCTGAGTATTTATTATTATTATTATTCTTCCTGAGATTATATTAATATTAACCCTCATGTTTGTGGCTCACACTTATAATGTCCCCGGTCACTTTTGGCCCCTAAAGGGACACGGCTGAGGGGAAAAAAATAATTGAAGGAAAAAAAAAGTTTTGAAAAAAATAAATAAATCTAAGGAAGAAAAAAAATACAAAACATGGGACATGTAACAACTACAACAAAAAACGGGACATGGAACGCAAAAAAAATTGCCAACGGGAAAAAGGAGGAAGGAATCATGGGAGGAAAAGAAATAGAGACCACGTGACTCATATTTCCGGCGCCAAAATCCTTAAGGGCGCCCCGAGTACAAACTGAATGTCTTTATATGTTATGCCAAGCTGAAAGTAAAACTCAGCTCCTCCGTAATTCTCTCCATGTCTGTTTAACAACGCACGTGTAACTCTAATCCGAGGATTCGCGTTCACCGTATGCTTCTTCTTCCTTTATTTTTAGCGGTTGGCAGCCAGCTTTTAGGCGCATTACTGACCCTCGCTGGACTGGATCGGTATTGCACGGACAAGGATCAAACTTTTAGGAGCATTGCTGCCACCAGCTGGACCAAATCGGCAATGCTGAAGAGTTAAGTTTTGCGGGATCTCGCGAACCTTTTAGGGAAAAAATTTTAAAAAAATAAAAAATTGCGAGGCAAAATTTTTTTTTTGGGGGGGGGGGGGGATTTTTTGGATTTGGATATTTTTTTTGTCAAGGTGAATTTTTTTTTTCCCTCCAAAGCTTCTTTTTTTCCCCAGCCATGTCCCTTTAGGGGCTCAGTACTTTTCACCAGAGCATTTTATTCATTTTATTGCAATAAAATGAAGTAGATCATTGTGAAGTAGATGAAAAACTTTATTACTTACTTAGTTTTTACTTACTTACTATATGCTATATAACGTTATAACTTTATAAGGTGTGCTGCATCTGTACGTGTGGCAGAGGAGAGTAGGAATGTGCTGAAGCTCTGCTTTCTACACTAACTGTAGTCTTATCTTCACTTCTTTTTATTAAAATATTTCAAATGTATTTTATGTATTGAAATGCCGTGTGCGAACAAAATCATTGAACCTCGTGAGAAATGGATCAAATTTACTGCACAGTTTTAGAGAGGAAACAAGAGGAACACAGCACGAGGGTTAATATAACACGTTAGTAGTTTATTGCTCTCTTCTGCCCTCTAGTGGCAGAAAACTGATTTAATCTCTTTAATTCTGTTTTGTTAAAACTTTAACAAAAAGCTTTTTGTTCCTCTGAGCAAAATAATATGTATAAAATAATATTAAGACTCGGGACTGAACACAAAGAAAGGAAGAAAGGGGCTGGAAGGAAAGTGAGAAGAAATAAAGAAGGACAGGATAAAGGAAGAAAGAGAGAAAGAAAGAAAATGAAAGAGAAAGGATTAAAATAAAATGAATTTAAAAAATGAAGAAACTAAAAGGTTTTTCAAGTATAAAAAGTATTTAAGAGTTAGAAAAAACCCAAACACAACTGAAAAAATATGCAAAGGAATGATGATAATAATGAAGGGTGGTGATGATGATTGTTATTTATTAATAGTTAGTAATTTTTAAAATAAAATACAGTGGAACCTCAGATTGCGAGTAATGCGGTTCGCAAATGTTTCGCAAGACGAGCAATGATTTTTTTAAAATTTTGACTTGAAAAAAGAACCGTGATCTTGGTTCACGACTTACGCTGTGGAATTGTGGGTAATCGTCGCCCCTGCTGGGTCTTAGGGCTCGCCTCTTACTGGGATAATCAGCATCCGTGCACGCGTGTACTGTTTACTATAACACTGTGACCACATGTGTGTTTGTAAAACATCTTTTATTTTGTGTTTGTAAGCGTGTGTGTACAGCGCGCGTGTACTGTTCATTATAACACACGTGTGTGCACGCGTGTAAAGCAAAAGAAAGTCCCCTCCTACTTTCGCCTTCACACACACACACATAGACACACACACTAGTGATGGGAAGTTTGAATAATTTTAGTGACTCGGTTCTTTGAATCTTGTTCATCAAAATGAACAGATCTATTTTTGAGTCATTTGGTTCATTTAGTTCTTTTGATCAGAAATAAAATAAAATGTTACATTTTTAATAAACAGACCCCCAACATGTCTACATACACAAATTTTGGCTATAGTTCCAGTAATGAAGATATTACAATGCAGCTAAGGACATATTATTAACAGAATGAGCAGCTCACCGTCATATCCTCTAGTCTGAGTCGTTCATTCTTTTGAATCTATTGCACTTCATAGCGTCTATGGAAGTCACGTGACAAAAGAACGAACGACTCGGGCTTGAAGATTCGTTACAACCATTCAATTCTGTTTCCTGTACAGAACCTACGGAGGTATTGCGATGCTTTGCGCATGCGTGCCCAGTAGAAAATGAACAAATCACTCTCCGAGACGACTCGTTCTTCTGAGTCATGTTAAAGATTCGTTCAAAAAGAACGAAGCATTAATGAACGATCCATCACCAACACACACACTCTCTCTCTGCTCTACACAGAAACACTGCTCTGTCGCAATTCTTTTCAAAGGTAAAGTCCAGGTTAATTTTTTTTATTTTACTTTACAGCAGTGAGTCCGTTAGTCTGCGCTCAGTCGAGTGTCGTTAGGAGATTTCTTGTTTATTTTTCTGATTAAACAGTGTTTTTGTTGTGTGTGTGTGTGTGTGTGTGGAAAGAGTGGAGGAACGGTTGCTGTCTGAGTCAAGAAGGGGGGGGGGGGCTCATTACTTTAGCTTCACACACACATAGAGCCTGAGCAAAGCGCACAAACGGCACAAACGGAAACACTTATCTGTCCGGATTTATTTTTGGTATTGTTAAAGGTAAAGTGCCGGTTAATTTGTTCTATTTTTACTTTATATTTTGCATTAATTATTTTTATGTATTTGTTTTTTGGGGCTGTGGAACAAATAATTAGAGTTTCCATAATTTCTTATGGGAAAATATGATTTGGTTTATGAGTGTTTTGATAATGAAATGAATTATGCTCGTAATCCAAGGTTCCACTGTAGTTAATAGTTTATTGCTCTCTTCTGTCATCTGAAAACTGATATGAATGAATAATATGTATTCATGTATAAAAATGTATATGATGACCAGTAAGTTGCACATAATTATAAGCAAAAAAAGACAACAAACGATAACAAAAAAGTAAATACACAAAAAATGTAAAGAAATATATACAATTAAAAAAAAAAACTACAAAGAAGACCCATAAGAAAAATTAAGTTTTTACTCCACTTCCAAAACATCATTCAATATCAGTTCTGAATATAAAAAAGAAGTTTAAACCCCCAGCTGCTGAGCTCTGTGTTAAAGCATTTTGATTTAATTAACCTTCTGAGAGGGAGCTCTTCTACATAACGTGATCAATTTAGACACGTCCTATTGAATATCATGAGATTTACTCAGACTGTTTAATATTCCAAACATTATATAATTTTTTTTATATTTTCCAAAATATCTATATCCTGAATAGTTTCATGTTTTTTTAACACGTCTATAAAAAGTATTGCAAAAGCATTTTAATTACATTTGCCCGGAGCCCCACAGGGATGTCCGATCTCACCCATCAGATTGTTGTTCAGTCTGAGTGTAGACTGTCTCAGAGACACACAGCGGGGACTCCTGAACCCCCTCGTCTCTACGTGAACAGAATTATACTTGAGTTTACAGTAAAGAGTAAAACATGAGTGTAGTGAGGCGCTGCTCGAACCCTGGGCTTCTGAAACACACCGTCATGCTGATCTGAGATCTGTAGAGAAGAACGACGCTCTCGGTCTGTACCCGGGCCAGGTGTCGCTCTTAAAGACACCAAAGGAAAATCATCTATTAATAACTAAACCTCACTCACACACACGGTTAACATGTTTAACACATTCTGGTGCAGATGTTTTATCAAATAATTGAAGATTTGTTTACTTTGTTTATTTATATATCTGTGTGTGTGTTGTGTGTAAAATTTCTAATAAACGTAAATGTACATTGTCAAAATCTAAATGTTTCTGTTTCTGACACTGAAGAAAACAGAAATAACAATACAGAGGCTGTTTGTTTTTTTTTCCATGTGACCTTCTAACGTCCTTGACAGTCTGTAAATACTGTAACACCATCTCTAATCCAAATCCACTTACCCAGATTAAGTGCTCCAGATTATTTGTCTCAGCAGCGTATATTTAGAATGTTACATTAATTTGTGTTATTTTATAAAGCTTGATGAGCACACACACACACACACACACACACACACACACACACACACACACACACAGAGCACAGGATGGATAAATCAATAATCAGATAAGAGGACCTTTGCTCTGGTTGGTTGGACTGACTTTAGGCCACTTTGTGACAGTGGGGTGAAAGCACATAACCCACCGGTCGATGGCTTTACCAGCGGGGGAGGAGGAGGAGGGGGGAGGGGGAGGAGGGGAAGAGGTGCTGTTGTTCCCTCATCATTCTATCTAGAACCTCATTTGGATCAGAGACAGACAGAAATGCAGGCCGTGTTTGTGGCTCTCCTGCTCGCTGGCGTGGGTCTGATCCACGCCGGGCCTCTGCCTGCAGAACCGCTCCTCCAGACCCAGGAGAACTTCGACTTGGACCGGGTAAGAGGCTTTACACACCAACTTCATTACTTCAATATTTTACTAAATTAATCCAAAAAAATTATACATTTGTATAAGTGTATAATATTCAATAATGATCCATTAATAAATGTTGTTTAAACCTCTAACAATGAAAACGTCTTAGATTAGTTGTGAGACGAAACATTTATGAATATAATTATATATACTGTATACAATTTTATACATAAAATATTATATAATATAGAATTTTATTCTACTTTACTGCATAAATTAAATGACTTGTATCATATTTATCTTTATTTTTTGGCACAAATTACAGAATATTAATGCAAACGTCTGTTTGTGTAACTAGGTAGTAAACCAAGTAAATGAAATAACTAAATAAATTACTGTTACAAACTAGATAGCAATAAATAAAATCTAAAATAAACAAAAACATTTTTTATAAAATCTCCAAAAAATATCGAATCAAACCCGAGTACTGATTCACAGAATGTAATTATTCCTAGTACGGCTACTAGCTAACCCGCCAGCAATGACGTAGCCGCGATGAACACTTTCCTAGTTTGCTAAAATTATTAATAAAATGTTTGAGGAGCACTTTATCTAAACAAATAAACAAATAAATAAATAAGGTGTTGTTAGCTGGCTAGTAAGTAAACATCGTGGCTTTTACGCTAGAGACTAGTTAGCTATCGTCTAAATGACAAATACCTCCTGAACCACAACAGCTTAATACTTTGGAAACACAAAACTGTAGAATCTGTTTGTCAGGAATAACACGCGGCTGTAGACACTCAGGTCCTGTGTGCTAATCAATAGCTGCAGTGATTTGTCCTGTTAAAAACCAGAAAAATCCTTCGTCCCTGATCAAAGAGCAAAACCTGTTTACACACCAGCTGTTTACACACCAGTCTTACACAATATTCATGCAAATACACAAGGTTTTATTCACAAGTATTTTGTTTTGACAATATATTTATTTATACAGCTAAAAATTTTGGCCTAGCAAAGACAAAATTAAATTAAATAAATAAATCACACACACACACACACACACACACAAAAAAAAAAAATATAGGATGGAATATAAAGGAAATTTTAAAAAGTTTCTTTTTATTTTCATCTGTCCAAATTTGAAATATGGAAAACAACGAAGATAAAAAAGCTTTTTTTTTTTCATCAGTGTGTGACTTCATCATTCGTCATTGCTTTAAACTTTTTTTCCTTTTGAGGTCATCACACGCTTTGAAAATGTACAGTTCATTCTCAAAGTCAGGTGTCAACTGATTTTTCATTCTAAGATTTATTTTCTTTCATTTCTTTATATATGATGTCGTGATATTGTCAAATGACAAATTGTTTTGAAATCTTTGACACTGTTCCGTATTTTATTGATTGTAACACAAGTAGTTAATTAAAGGAATAAAATTGTAATTCAATAATTAACATGGCATTAAAGTTGTCAGGTGTTTAATGGCATTTTGTTTTATTTATTTACTAACTCCGTCTAACATATAACTCTGCTACTTTTAAATCTCATTTAAAAGGAAAAAAGGAACTTAAAATTAGATTTTAAATATTGTCTGATATTTTTTTAGCGCATTTATAGATTAAATGCAAGCTTGTTTAAATTTAGTGTACATGTGTAGTCTAGCTTTAGAGACACACACACACACACACACACACACACGTGTCAGCCATGTGGTTTTGTGGCAGTTCTTAGGGAAGTGGTATGACATCGCCTCGGCCTCCAACTGCCCCTGGAGAAACAAACACAAAGGAGATTCTCCGATCGGATCTCTGGAGCTGCAGCGCAGCGACACTCCAAACGCTCTGAGCATGACCCGCATCATGTCCCGGTACACACACACACACACACACACACACACACACACACACACGTGTCTTATTTAACCTATTCCACAAAACATTTCCCAACAGTCGAATTTCCCAATTTTTTATCCATTTATAATTACTCTTAATGTTGTATCATGCTATAAGTTAGAAACTCAGAGTGTCACAAAGCACTGAAACCGGAGACTCCTTCCTCCTTTATTCTCTTTACGCTTAAAGCTGCTGTTCTGACCAATCAGGATCCAGATTGTGTTCGTAAATGGTGCTGTGGTGTTTTTCATCACAGGCGCGGCGAGTGTAAGATGATCACTGGGAATTACATGAAGACTGAAACTCCAGGAAGATTCTACTACCACAGCGTCAGTGAGTGAAAAGGCTCAGCTCGTGATCACAGAATATAACTGGAATAAAAATCTGATCTCTGGTTGTGGTTCTGTACAGAATGGTCAGCTGACGTGGATGCGTATGTGGTGCACACGAACTACGACGAGTACGCGCTGGTGGTGATGTTCAAACAACAGCGTGGAGGAAACAAGACCACCTCGGTCAAACTGTACGGTGAGGAGACACTGATCTGTTACAGCCTCAGTAAAGTGCAGGACAGTAGGAGTCTGTGATTCAGATTCGCAAGTCAGCTGTGAGTCGACTCTTTGAGTCATCTGTTCAAGTCGATACGATTCAGGTTTTTAATATTGCGTTTTGAGTCAGCTCTTTAAGCCTGACGCTGATCCAGTTCTTTAAGTTAGCTCTTAGAGTTGCCACTTCAAGTCAGACATTTGAGTCACAACTTGAGTCACCTCTTTGAGTCAATGCTGAGTCAGCTCTTTTAAGTTAGCTTTTTGAGCCTCCATATTGACCCTCCTCAGTAACTATGTGTTTCTACATGACATTAGAAAGTGATGAAATGACAGACGCGCGTTAACGTCGTACGTCTGTGTGTGTGTGTGTGTGTGTGTGTGTGTGTGTGTGTGATGGAGTGTTAGTGGGAAACATGAGGTGAAACTGAGGTTTTGTGATGTTTGCTGCCCCAACAGGTCGTAAGAAGGAACTGCGGCCCACACTGATAGAGGACTTTAAGACCCTGGTGGCGGAGCAGGGAATGAGTGCAGATACTGTCTCCATTAAACAGAACAAAGGTATAAAACTGTACGCTTCCCATCAGAGGTGGTGTGAGGTTTATCCTCACAAAATGTCCTTTGTCATCCTAAGATTGTGGTAAGGTTGTACTAAGGAAGCACATTCAGCCCTTTAGTGTTATTTTGAATTATTTAAACAGATTTATTCTCTAACAGATGGGAATTAGTATAGGTTGGGTATTTATGATGGTCCTACCTGATTCTTTCTCTTCAGGAGATTGTGTTCCAGGACAAAAAACAGCTCCAGCAACCGAGGTTCAGGTATTAAAAAAAAAAGAAGCTATGAATCGCTTCTATTTTCTGCCTAATTTCCACCTGTAACCCGTATAGCTGTTATCAAAACATATTTTCTTTAAAAAAGTGGAAAGTAAGCACTGTGGCTAATTCTTGATCAAATTCTATAATGCTTTGTGCGTCCTGTGGCTGGGTCTAGCCGAAGACGAGACGATCGGTGGTGCTGCCGCCGTCTGATGAAGGTTCTGCAGATGGAATACCCATCTTTAAAGGAGAAAGTGAGTGAACACACACACACACACACACACACACACACACACACACATACACACACACACACACAGGGAATGAGACATGCTGTTTTGATTAGATATCGCACACACTTGCTAATGCTAATGTGTGTGTGTGTGTGTGTGTGTGTGTGTGTGTGTGTGTAGGCTCCTGTATAGGTACCCCAGACCCTGGTCCGTGTTTCGGGATGCTCCATCGTTTCCACTACAACTCCTCCATCATGGCGTGTCAGAGGTTTGACTATGGAGGCTGCATGGGCAACCAGAACAACTTCCTGACAGAGAAGGAGTGTCTGCAGACCTGCCGCACTGAAGGTGTGTGTGTGTGTGTGTGTTATAATAATGACAGAAGAGTGTGATTCAGCAGAGTTACTGTTACCCTAAAGTTGACTACACCTCTTTATTTATTAATCTTCAGTGAAGCTATATAGCGGCTGTAAACACCCACACACCCCTCAGCCGCCTCTTCAGTACCCCTGAGTACAGGCAATTCTACTTCTGTGAGATCATCGCTGATTCATTCACTTCTCCCTTTAAAAGTTTATGTGCGGTTCGTTCATTACCGACACCTACTGAACTCTCAGGGAAAAAATATTAGGGCTTTGCATGGGACCTTATATGTGATCACTTAACAACAGCACAGAGTTACACAACATTTCAGCGATTATCAGATACTTTTTGTATTTTATTTTAGAAACACATTGAGACCATTCTGACAGTAACCTTTAGTGCTGCTGAGCCAAACCGAGTAAAAAAATCCCAAAGCCCAAAACCGAACTGTATCATCAGTCTGTCTACTTCTGATTCTCAACATTGTATTTATGCTGTAATGCTAAGCGAGTAACCTGAGCTCTGTATTTGGAAGCTGCTGATTTGATGTTAAGCTCTTTTAGATATTAATAATAAATACACAACGACTGTTTTAGAAGAATGAGAAATGAATAATGGATCCTCCTTGAACAAACATCATTAAAATGATCACAGAAAGATGTACGTTGTGCTAACCTAAAGCTGGTAGCAGTGTTATAGCCTAATGTTACGGGAATGTTGAGGGAGGAGTGTGAACGATTTCTTATAAATGCACCCTTGTACAAATCACTGACACTGGAGACTCCTTCCTTACATAACATAAACATCTCAAACCAACGGTTTTTTTTTTAAACCGTTCGTTACTCTGTGAATTAGCCGTTACCACGGAAACCAGAGAGCATTAAAATAACCCTGCACGAATGTCAGAGCTGACCGATCAGAATCTGGCCTTCTCTCGCCCGTCCAGCTGCCTGTCGCCTCCCGATGGACGCCGGTCCGTGTAAGATGTCGCATCAGTTCTGGGCTTTCGACTCGGCCAACGGAAAGTGTGTGTCCTTCACCTACGGAGGATGTGATGGCAACGGCAACCGCTTCTACACACAGAAAGAGTGTGAGGAATACTGCGGCGTCAGCAGAGGAGGTACACACGCACACACGCACACACACACACACACGCACACACACACACACACCCTTATACACTTATACACTAATATACCCACATCAAATATTACAGAAACATGCTCAAATGTATACACCCCCTAACCAAGAGCTCATCTAAAGAAGTTTTAAAGCCCTTAAGCAGTGGAGTTCAGGAAAGCAGCCCTCACACACACGAAACCTGAAACTGTTCAAGTTTCTGTAGAAGGAGATAACAGAACATAAACACTCTGCAGTATTAATCCATATTACTGTCACATTCACTGTTTGATGTACTATAATATATTTGCATTTACATTTGTGATGTAATAAAGGAATCTTTCTAAAAAAAATTACACTCAACTCAAAAAAACTGGACTGTATTTTGTTTATATTATGTTTATATATATATATATTGTGTGTGTGTGTGTGTGTGTGTGTGTGTGTGTGTGTGTGTGTGTGTGTGTGATATTTCAGGTGATGAAGAGTTCCTCAAGGTGTAATAATGGAATACCAGGAAATAAAATACCAAACAGTAGCTCAGCATTTTTTTTTTCCAGATCAACACACTCAGCCTCAGCGCTGGTTTTAAGAGATTCTGCTGATATAATTCTCTGAAATGAAATATTAAAATATGATAGTATACTGTTGGAGATTAACTAAAACTATTTCACGTGTGCTGTATGAGAAAAAGGATTAAATCATATTAAAGAATTTAAAACAATAAAATACTACAAATTAACAAACCAAAAATCTTTCCTGCCATTTCTTCATGTTGAACAATAAAAGTATTTTCTGTGTGGTGTGTTAAGTTGCAGTGATTTAGGGGCGGGTTATGTGTGAAGTTGCTTAATAATGTCACTCTGGATTGAGCCTCTTACATCTGATATGCAAATGATCAGAACTGGCAGACGAACAGAAACGTGATACTCAAGTAAAAGTCCAAGTCCTCACCTAATGACGTTCTCCAGTGAAGTAGAAGTACCACTTGAAATTGGTTCTCATGTTGAAGTACTAAGTGCTGTAAAATGTACTTCAAGTACAATAGAACAAATACTCCACCAAGAAACGTATATTTTTCTAAATATTTATCTGCCTGAGTTACTGATGAATTCGACATTAATTAAATGTACGGCAGGTAGCATCGTTAGCATCGTTAGCATCTTTAATTACTTCAGTAGCTTATTTGCTAATGTTTCTACCCTGCATCATACAAGTAGTTTTCCAAATTAAACATGGACATACTGCAGGGAAGCAGAATACAGTCAGGTTAATCTAATCACCAAAACTATATCTGCTTGTTATTTTAAAAAAAAAAAAGTTATCTGTGTAAAACACAAACCAAACCAAGTGCGCTCGTTTAGAACCCAGAAGATTATGCAGCCCAGAGATCAAGTGGGCGGGATCCATGCCATCAATCACTTTAGTGACCAAAGAACACTCAGCTCTCCCATAATGACCTGCTGGTAGGGCTGCAACTAATGATTATTCTGATAATCAATTCTTATATTGATTATTGAAATGTTTAATAGCTACTCAATAGCTTTAATTTAGCTCTTAAATTTACTCTGAGGTTGTTTTGTACTTGTGGTAACTAACAATCAAGATTATAAAGATAAAACATTCATTAAAAAATGCGTCTTTGACCAACTTTCCTGATGAAACTAAATCTAAAACTAAGGAAAAGCAAAGTACAGGCAATAAAATATAACGAGTAATTAAAGATTAAATATGGCGGATGATAATTATTAAAGTTAAGTTGAAATTTGTTGAAAATTAACATTTGATCAGTGGTGAAGGGGCGGGGTCAAGCAAAGTGAAGTGCGGAGGGCCAAAGAGTAAGGTGAGTGGGAAAAAACACACATCTGAGAAGAATATGGCTAATTAGTGTGTGTGTGTGTGTGTGTGTGTGTGTGTGTGTGTGAGAGAGAGAGAGAGACAGAGAGAGAGATTTAGAGAGCGATAGAGAAATGATCCACATTCTCTCCAGGTGTGAAGCCTTTCCCACTAACCTGACTCCCGCATCCTGCACAAATCGGCCACGCCCCCTCAGCACACGCCCCCTCCCCCTGACTCTAGCGACTGTTCTGCTCGAGTCAACAGTTAAATGTTTCCAAACGTAAGAGATTTTTGCTCGTGAAGGTGTTCGCCATCACGCTATTACTCATTTTACTCCAGTAAGCCGAACACCAACAGGGCGCTCACATGTTGAGACACACACATGATGACATCATGAACAAATCGACAGTTACATTTATTTTTGATTAAAACTTGATCATCGATTTTAGCCGTTAGGCCGTTAATGCCTGCCAGTTGTATCTGTAAACCAGGACTGGTGCAATTGTTTTGTTCCTGTCTTCCCCATGTGAGGTGGAGCTCGGCACACGGTGTGGTGTGAGTGACCGCGTGAACGCTTATGTTTACAACAGAGAAAACCTTTGTGTGACTGTCACCTGAAAAGTAACAAGTTTCTGTTTAAAATATGGTAAGTAAAAATACAGGTGCTTCAGCAAGAAACATAGTGAGTAAAAGTGAAAAGTATCAAATAATGAAAATACACAGAAAATGAGATACAGCAAAAAAACAATACTTCAGTACAGTGACCGAGTCTTTGTACTTCGTTATTTGCCACCTCTGCAAATTATTACAATATCGTGATGGAAACTTTTGGCTGAAGAATCTCGCAAGTTAGCATGAAAACATAGCTAATGATAGCAATTTACTACTATGATAGCAATAGTTAGCATTTCTGTTTGTGTGAGCTATTAAATAAATCACTGACAACGGAAGCTGGAACTTGAAAGTCCACTGATAAATATGAGCTTGCTTATTAGTAGTTAGCTAACTGACTAGCTAAGTTAGCCTGACTGTACTTTTCTTATTTGCATATTCATGTGTATTTATAAATGCTAGCATGTTAATTAGGGTGAAGGTGTAGAGATTCTCTGATATAGATATAGAGTTTCTCTGGCATTACAAAGATCACAAAAAGAGTTTTATTATTCAACATGAATCTGTTTGAATGTTTTAAAATAACGTGAACACTCTGGGGACTCTAGTGGTTAGCACTGTCGCCTTGTACCTCCAGCGTCCCGCTTCGGTTCTGTGTGTGGAATTTGTATGTTCTCCCTGTGCTTGCTGGCTTCTAAGGGGCTACGTTTTCCTCCCACAGTTGAAAGACATGGATGTTAGTTGTTGTTCCCAAATTGCCTGTAGTGTGTGTGTGTGTGTGTGTGTGTGTGTGT
>JAAGKR010004717.1:5290-33738 GCA_011419295.1 Clarias macrocephalus
TGGTGTTTCTCTTTGGTTGGCTCTCCTTGCAGCTCTACGATTCTTGTGAGTACTCACAAGAGCAATTCTTTATTAGTTGTACAGTACAAATAGTTCATTAAAGCAACATGCCAATGGCATTATAATTCCATTACAAGTTACCTAACTAACATTGAAAGGTATGAAACATGACTAAATTTAGGTTAAATATATACATACAGTATATTACTAATTTGTTTAAAAAAAAAAAAAAGGAATTCTTGTAAATTATGTCTGACATTGTGTTCTGTAAATGATTTAGGGATGAGATTCAAAGACAGGTAAGCTCATGATTATTATCAATTGTTACGATATTGAATTTGTTTTGTGTCTGGTTAGGTGTGCTATGTCTCTAGTGGTGGGAGGGGGTATTTTTTCTCTTGTTGTTGCAGGTCCCCACCTCTTCAGTGTACCTGCAATCTACCTGCTGCCCTGCCTGCCCTTTGTTGGTCCCGCCTCCTGCCAGATGATTGGGTATCCAGGAAACCCAGAGGCCTACTTAAGGCCTTCAGACAACTATACTTGAGACCATGTCTTTGCTTACTGTTTTTCTGTTGCTAATTTGTAAAATTATATTGTGTATGACCTCGTGCTACGTTTCCGACTACGTTTTTGTGTATGCCCTTGTTTGGTTCTGGTTGCCCGATTGTAAATACATTTTGTATATATTTGTACATAGTTTTGTAATTGGTGGCTTAGTAGGGAGTCGACGCCATTTTGTTTACACCCTGTTCTCTCTTGGTTTGTGGTTAGCAAGGGAGTAAGGGAAGAACTTTGTATTTCTTTTTCTTTAGTTTTGGTGCAGGTTAGTTGTTTCACGTTGGTACTAGGTAGAGGGCATTTTGTTTATTGTTTTGGCCTTGTCGGCTTCTGAAGCTCACAGCCACCTTTTGGGGATTTGCTTGTTCACTGTTTGTAAATAAACACTAAGCAAACGCACTTTTGGTCTCACCCCCTTTTTCCTTTCTTTTCTTTTCTTTTTCATTCCTGTTACGGCCCGACCTAGACCGGGGCGTAACACAATAAATATTAATTTCAATAAACAGATGAAGGTTTGGTGATGAGGATGAAATGCTGTATGACAAACCCTTCACAAGTCTGTTATTGTTTTTAACAGAACAAATCACAATTCAGAAAATGAGAGAACGGGACCCGAGGTAAAATGCTTAAAAATGTGATAAAATATATTTATATTTAAGTTTTTTTCTTTGTTGGTTGGTTCATTTAATTGTTTTTTTTTTTTTTAAGTAAAACACACACGCACACTGTATTTACTTGTGTGTTCTGTTTGTGTGTGTGTAGGTCGGTCAGGAGATGGAGGCTCTGTCACACCCTACTGTACCTCAGACTGACTGATCTGAGGTGGTAAAATAAAGGCACCCAAATACAGTACGGGGTCAAATGGTTAAGTCTGGGCTACTGATGGTAAGGTTTGGGGTTTAAGTTCCCGCACGGCCATCATACTGTAGGGTATATGTGACAAATTACAGAATAATAATCATAGATAGATAGTGTCATTGTATCATGTGTACACATTAGAGTGTTGTAATCCTTCTATAACTCTGTTTTAACTTACAAATTGACATGTTGTCTTTAATAATCTACATCTAAGTGGAATGCAAAAGTTATCTTTACTTTTATGACATGTACATTTTTCCTACTCCCAGAATATGGGAATTACAATGCGAAAATGTAGACTGCTCACAATTAGAGGCTTTTTTTTTTTTTTTTGACACAGACACAACTGAAAACAACCAGAAAAACATGTGATCGTGTGTATCTGTGTTATTTCTTTTGCTCTTTATTTTGTTCCTCAGTTGTGTTTGTACTGTATAGATGGGTAAAATGAAACCATGGTTCAGTTCTTCATATTGCCTAGGTTGTGCTGGGGAAAAGGATATGTCACTCTGTACTGTACAATTCTAAGCCCTATATACTGTATGTTTATTTAAAAAAACAAAAAAATGTCTGAATGCTCTAAGGTTTAAGGGCTACAGATACTGAGCGTCTCAGAGCATGACTTGGAGGTATAAGCGCTATCTTGGGGAGACATGGGCATACATCAGCCAAGCAAGATTCATGCAGAGATCTTGTTGCAGAGACAGGATTAGTTGGCTTTAAAAGTCCAAAGTCCTCTTATTAGCACCTGTATGTTGATATGTTCTACAAATCAAGAATCAAAATTCAGTTAAGCACCATAAAGGAGTTTTGTTACACATATGGCACTCCACCTGTTGTATCTCCACAAAATGTCTCCAAAGAATTAATCGGGGCATATGGTGCCCATCCCAGGGATCTCATGGCACACGCTGGGGGAAACTCTGGACGGGGTGCCATCTCATAGCAGTGCACCAGCACACACTCACCAAACCCTGTCATAGAGTACGAGCAATTTTGACTTGCAACCTGATCAGCCGACAAAAAAACATGTCTCTGACTTGACTGTGGGAGGAAAATGGAAACTTTTCTTTTGTAATCATTCTCACATAATGCACAAAATACAGGTTTGCTTAGTAAAACAGAACGTTTATTGCATACATGACTTGGTTTTCAGTAAATGCTAAATGTATTATATACTGTACAGAGCGTCAATAAAATATTTATCACCTTTTGTCTGTTTTCCTCCTTTCGAACTTGTTCTAGGTAATAAAAGTTCCTCATAGCTTAACGTCATTAGAAAAAAACAAACAAACAGGCATCTTAAAACACAGTTGGTCAGTTAAGGTGAAACAAAAATTTTCCCCAAACTTTCCAAACAAGACTGTGTTAGAGAATTTTTTATTGACTTTTCCTTTTAATTTTGTATATACTTGAATTCATACATAATTTGATATCAATCCAAGTCTCCATGTCCATGGCCCCTCCGGACCGGTCGTGGCCAAGCTGGGAGGCTCATTTTAAAAATGAAATAATAAAAATGGAACTTTCGGAAGATAATTCGGGTGAGGATGCATAATAGGCACAAGTTCTAGAGGTTCGAAAGGGGCCTCAGCCACAATAGCTTTGTCCCTTAAAGGGACTGTTGTCCTAGGCCTGAGGACAGTTTTTCATGCAGGAACTCCAGCACTGAAACAGTGTGGCAGTGGACTGGGTCTACATGGTTTGCCATACATCCAAAATCATCCCGTCTGAGGGCATAAGTACTACGAGAAAGCCCTAGCGCTTGGAATAGTTTTTATTAGCTTAGCTGGGAGACCAGGATCTCTTAGGAATGTGAATCGCCTTGAGGGACAAGAACTTGTCCTAAGCCTGAAGCAAAATCTGCTGCGCTTGCTCGTTCAAGCGACGCGGACGCAATTCGCCATGACGATTTATATAGGAGACTTCCATAGTGCTGCACACACTAGGACATGGTAGCCTCTTAGCTGGAGGAAGTATTTCAGGGTCAGAAATAAGCCATCGTTTTGAGGCAACTGGTGTGCCATGCGAGAAGATGACCTCTCCAGATCCTTTGAGCTGGACGGCCATCCAAGACCGCACCCCAACCCAAAGGAAAATGTCTGTCGTTAAAATCTCGTGATTGACAGAGACCTAGAGTGAGACCCAAAGTTAAAACCCGGGGTCTGAACCACATAGAAAGGGTACGAAGCCCCTGGTTTGCTCAGGGGATTGGCCCTTGAATGAAATCCCCTGGCTCTCAGCTACAACAGAGGGGTCCCATATGCAGGGGGCCCAGGAGATCATCATGGATACACGTGCCATGAGACCTAGGTTCTCTGAAAGCAACAAAGGGTCACCTTCTGGTCTAGTTTGATGCTCCTTAGGATGCTAAAGATAGATTCGGGTACATACAGGAGTCAATGTGCCTGTTTTCAGACTGAAACCTCCTACAGCCCCCAAATACGTTGTCCTGTGAGCAGGAGAGACAACGCTTTTCTTGGCGTTGCGTCTCAACCCTAAAGATCCAAGATGAACTAGGACGACATGTCGATGTCAAAGCGCTAGCTCCCGAGACTGAGGCAAGTCGTGAATAAAATTTGAATTACGGGTGCCCTGGAACCACATAGGAAACAGTGCTGCATCCAGCCTCTTGTATATGTGCAGGTGCAATGTTTCTATATAAAATATGCCTCCTTCAAGTCGATTGTCACAAACCAATCTTGTGATTGAATTTGAGAAACTATCGTCTTGACCGTCAAAATATTGAATTTTAATATTCTGAGATAGCGGTACCACCCGCAAGGATCTAGAATTGGATGCACCCCCCCCCCCCCACCCTATTTTTTTTGGACCAAGAAAAACCAACAGTAGCAGGAGGGGAACATGTTCTATGGCCCCTATACCCAGCAAAGTCTATAATTAGCAAAATGAAAACATGGCAGGGGCCAAACCGAACATCTAACACTTCGTTGGTGACCACTCTTCCGAGCACCAATGATGGCGGAGTTTGGACGGCCTTCTGAGACACCCTCATGGTCCTGGCATTCCACCAGCCTCAGGATCTCTTCTTTGAGGAGATCATGCTCCTCAGGTCTGGTCTTTTAAAGGCGGGCTGAGAAGCGCGGCGAGTCGTACCCCAGTCTTTACGAGCGGGTGCTCGGATCCCCATACTCTCCTTCTGCGCCTCACGCCTCATTAGAACCGGACCTAGTAGGGACTGGGTGGCCGACGGTCCCAACTCCTGACCATGGCGGGGAAGAAACCTCAGAAACGCCTCCTCGTGGCATTTCGCCTTCCGAAACCTATTGATGACGGTGTTCACAGAGTCACCGAATAGGCCAGAAGGCGAGATAGGGGCATCAAGGAGGAACGAACGCTCCTTGTCCTTGATACCAGTGAGGTTCAGCCACAGATGTCTCTCTGTGGCAACCATAGCAGCCATGGAGCGGCCAATGGCACGGGCCGTCTGCTTTGTGGCACGGAGAGACAAATCCATGGCTCAGCAAAGCTCTGAAAAAGCTTGCTGGTCGATAGACCCGCCAGTGCTCAGGTCCTTCAGCAGATCAGCCTGGTATGCCTGCGACACCGCCATGGTATGCAGCGCTGCACCCGCCTGACACGCTGACTGAAAAGCCTTCCCCACTAGCGAAGATGTTAGTCTACACGGCTTAGTGGGGAGTTTAGGAGAGAGAGAGCTCGCAAGCATCTCCTCAACCTGGGGCATCATCATGTAGCCCCGCGTGCTTGCATCAACGATCGTTGAATAAATCGACGTCATTGCCACAAATATACGGGACGAATAAGCTTTACTCCATGAACGAGTTACCTCGTCATGGAGATCACCAAAAAAGGGGAGGGACCTTTGTTGAGGTCCCTGACCTCGGCCACCCGACAGAAACCTGTAGTCTAACTTTGAGTGTTTGGGACTCACCTGTTCCTGAGGCCAGTCGAATGCCTACATCTCGACCAGTACCACCTCCAGTAATTCCTCATACTCTCGCTCGCTGCGAGTGAAGCGTCCGGGGCGGTGAACTCACTGGAGAGAAGGGAGGAGGTCTCCGGCTCCCGATCAGAAGAAGCATCGAGATGCGCTTCAGAAGCGGATGCGGGAATTTCCTGATCCGGCGAGAGCGCGAGAGAAAAGGGCAAATCCGTCTCACGTGCTTCCGCCAGATCAACGCGCGAACCCCAAGAGTAAAGCGCGGCTCGCGATTTCTTTTTGAAGAATGCCAGGCTCTAAGCGCTTTGATCGGAAGCAGATCACAGTGCTTTTTTAGCGTGTGTGTGTGTGTGTGTGTGTGTGTGTGTGTGTGTGTGTGTGTGTGTGTTTGTCTGGGACACACCTCTTCGTTTAAACAGTCCTGCATATCCTTTCATCATCAAACATGATAAGCATTACATAACATGTAAACATTTCAGTTTTGCAAATATTTAAACTCGAATTAAAATGATTGCAACATCTCATGGCGTACTCTGCTCATTATAAGCAGAGTACGCCATGTCCAAACCACCTTACGCAAATGTATAAAGAGTTTCCAACATTCAGATGCAGTAAACATTCCCTGCTGCAGGTCAGTTAAGTTTACAACTTTTAATTTAAGTGAGATGTGAAATGTGAGAATAATAGTAGAGAGAGTTATTTACTCCAGGTTTTATTTCTTTCATCACAATTTTGCGAAAAGTAAGATGCTTGTCCCCTTGTGCGAGTGCTGGAGTTTGGCTTTTTTAAGGCTGTTTGGAGACGTGGCTTCCTCCTTGCTGAGCAACTCTACGGGTGATGCTGATACAAGACTTGTTTTACTTGTATCACATGCACAAATAGACCTGCTTTTTGCCCTTTGTCTTTTAATACATTTTAATAAAATACAACAGTTGTAAAACAAAAAATTTAAAAATTAAAATTGTCTCACACATAAAATCGATGTCCTAACTGAGTAGCCAAACCTATACATTCATTTTTTTTACCTTGAAATTCATGGAGTGCTTAAAAATCTGTTTTAGTGATTTTAATCTCAATGTATATACTGTAGACTTGCCCAAACAATACACAATATGTTTCGATACAATATGTTCAATTCTCTCTCCTCAAATTTAATACACCAACAATTTCTGTACATAATGTTTAAACACAGTTATATTGGTAATTATTGAATCATTGTCCCCATAAGAAGTGAAGTTTTAATATGGCATGTACTATAGTTTATTACGGTAAACCCCGGGCGCACCGCACAACCCGTTTGTTATTCGAGTGTGTCAAGACCTCGGAAAAGCCATGGCCACCCGGTTGCACCGTACAACCTGCACACGGCACACACTGTACAGGGCTAATGTCAGTTAATATTTGTTGAGTGCATTAGTGTGTGACTGTGTGTGTGTGTGTGTGTGCGCATGCATGCGTGCATGAGTGTAAACGTTTGTAATATGGGTTTATGTATGAGTGCATATGGGTGCGCCTGTGATGGGCATGCGCCCAAATCTATTATCGCCCCCTCGCTCACTTCGTAGGCTCCCTAAGTAAGCGGCACCCCTTCGGCTTGTGTGCGAAGGGACGGGCCCGCCTATGCGGGCCGGCTGGCGCTGATTAGCGTTAATAGGATCTCGGGCTCGCTCCGCATTAGAAAAGCAAGATGCGGAGTTTAGTCCGGGGTCCGAGAAGAGCGTAACGCGGTGGAGCTCGAGAGTGGCACGCGAGGGGGAAATGGAACGTGCCCCAGAATGCCTTATTAATTTACTATATTTGTATTTGATAAATGTGTGAATGTGAATGTGTGTATTCTTCAGTTTTAAGTATTATTCCGTTCGAACGTCACACTACCCGTAATAAAAATAAATTTAAAAAAAACCTAAAAATGTCCGCTTAACTTCAGTAAGCTTGGTTTGTTTACTAACTGTAACTTGCTAACAAAAATGGGAAATGGTCGTTCCAAACAGTCTCATTTGATTTGTCGTCCTGTAGGTTTAAAGCTGCATGGTTCCAACACAGGGACTTTCTTTGACTGTAATATTCCTCCACTTTGCTCACAACTATTTCAAACAACCTTTGTTAACAATATAAACCCTAATTCTGCGAAAACTCTTAAACTTTCTCTAGCAGGAACTGGACACAAACCTGTCATACAACTCAGGGGAAGGATGGTGTGTGATCTGGATGTTAAAAGCAATTTTCTCGCCTCCCTCAGAAGGAAATATAATCAGACCTCTGCTACAATAGGTGGTAATGGTAACGCAGAAAGTGCAATGGACAAGGACACTGGTAACGTCACTGTAAGGAAACAATCTGCAGATACTGTAATAAATCAGGACATTGGGAACGAGAGTGAAGGAAGAAAAAGCGAGATATAGAAAATGATGTTTCTTCTGTTCCGCAGACTCACCAGATGCCTCAGACCATCCCATTAGATAATATGTGCCCTGCCAGGCATATTCTTAATATCATACAGTGGCTCTTTATGCTTATGATGTCATACATGATTTTGGAAAGATGTCACATGCTAATCTTGTCTTTAATCTTTTACAGGCTAATTTGCTTCCATCGCAATTGGCTATAGTGAAGGTAAACGGTCATGCGTCTGGTGACTCTGAAGAGTGTTTTGTGCCATTTTTGGTCTTCCTGTAAGTGTTCACCCGGCAGCGATATGCTAATTCGTGATGAGACAGGTCATTTTCATGGTATTTCACATGTCGCAAAACGGGGGGTAATCCGTATGATTGAGGACAGATTCTGCATTCGCAATATCAAACAGGCTACACTTGTGCTATTGGATTCTTGTTTGATATGTGCTCGTGCCAATACACAAGGACAACATGTTAAACATGATGCCTTGCCAATGCCTATTGCACCATTTCAATGGTTACAAATTGACTATACACATATGCCACCTGTCAGAAATCTGAAATACATGCTTGTAATTGTGGGCAGATTCTCTAAATGGGTCGAGGCTTTTCCATGCTCAAAAGAAAATGCAACAATAGTAGTTAAAATTCTCGCTAAAGAAATTATTCCCAGATACGGTATTCCAACATCTATTGACAGTGATAATGGCACGCCTTCTATCTCCAAAGTGACACAAAAATTGTGTACATTTTTAAGCATTCACATCCCCTACCATCCCCAAAGTTCTGGTGTGGTAGAAAGGATGAACAGAACAATCAAAGAGAGGTTGACCAAAGGCATGATGGATACAGGTAAGAACTGGGTTGACCTGTTACCGTCTGTGCTTTGTGAAATTAGGATAACACCCAGTTCCACAACCAAACTCTCACCATTTGAGATTATAATGGGACGACCATTCCCCACCCCCTGGGTAAAAGGTGACCCCGGTGTTTCTCTTACAGGTGATCTGGACGTGATTGTCGGCGATTATACGCAAGCACTCATTGAAAGACTGAACAGTGTTCACGGTAATGTCTCTGCTTCTCTCCCTCAGACAAGCCTACTCACTCTTTCATCCCAGGTGATACAGAGCTGGTGAAAAGTTTAAATCCCAGGAAGGTGGAGGACGCAGCCTACAGTTCACCTACAGCTGTAATTGCAGTGACTCGCACAGCTGTTCTCACGGACGCACAGCCACATGGATTCACGCCAGCCGTGTGAATCAGGCACCGCGGCCGACCCTGACTGCTTGAGATAATCAACCACTACCTCCCAAGATCTCCTAGCCCGCACCGAGGGGCTCGTGGAGCAGCACACGTCCTGAAGACACTTCAAAAGGGGGCTCTCGTCGCTTCTCACCTTTTTCACATACACATAGAGGTTCAACTTTGTATTAGCTTGTTTTTTTTTTTTTTTCACATTTTATTTTTATTTTGTGCCAACGCCTGATGACCCATGTACTGTTAATTTCATTTCTAATTGTGATTCTAGAAGTGATTTAATCCTGACCATCTTCTCTATAACTTTTCTATCTATTCTCTTTGCTGACTTTACTAATTATGAATCTCTCCTTCTTCACGTTAAAATCTCTTGCTATGTTAACTAATTGACATCCACAAATTCTGTCCGAATTTAAGGGGGCAACTGTTAGAATTATTTTATACATAAAGGAGTTATTTCTACTCTCTTGCTCTCCTCCTCATAGATCTGATATTAATTGTAAATCTTCCTGTCTCCTCTTGCATCTGTTCCTAAAGGTGTGAACGCTCCCACGCTCCCCTTCCCATTCTCTCCTTATGTCGCTCTCTCGGTCTCCTTCCCCTTTCCCGCCCTAACTCGAGCCAACATCCTTCTCTGGACGGACACGTCTCTGTCTTCCTCTCCTTTGATTCTTCAGGATCTCACCAGGACATTTACAGCGGTTTATGTTCTTTGTAGTAACATATGTCGATGGTACAGGCGTCTGGTCAAAGATATATAAACCCCATCTTTTGCTGTTAATAAACAGAGACTTTTCCGACAGACAACGTGTGTGTGTGTGTGTTTGACTGAGTCTCTCCTGGCGCCAGAAAAGCTTACCGAAGCACAGCGGACAGACCGGGTTAGTGTGTGTGTGAGTGAGGGAGAGAAGTGTGTGTGACGAGTAAATGTGCTTGTGTTTGTGCATGTTTGTGTGTATGGTGTGTAAGTCTGTGTGTTAACATTAGTGATATGTGTGTTAGTACAGGTATGTGTGTGCGCGCGCGCATGTGTGTGTTATTTGTCTTACTTGATAATTGTAATTGTTTGTGTATATGTGCGTGAGTGCGTCTGTGTGAGTGTGAGAGTTTTAACATTTGTAATATGTGTGTGATATAAGTGTGTTTGTGCGTGTGTGTGTTAACATTTGTAATGTGTGTGTGCGTCGTGAGAGAGGTGTGTGTGTGTGTGTTAACATTTGTAATGTGTGTGTGCATGTGCGTGTTAACATTCATAATGTGTGTGTATGTATGTTTGCATGTGTGTTGTACGAGTGTGTTTGTGTGTGTGCATGCGTGTGCACTGCACGGCGTGTGTGCATCGTGAGAGAGGTGTGTGTATGCATGCGGGTGTTAACATTAATAATGTGTATATATGTACTGTATGTGTGCATGTGTGTGATGCATGAGTGTGTGTGTACGTGTGTGTGAGATGTATTTGTGTTAACATTTGTAATGTGTGTGTATATATATATGCGTGAGTGTCTGTGTCGTGAGAGAGGTGTGTGTGTGTGAGTGTAAACATTTGCAATGAAAAACTCACCCACACACTATAGGCGCGCACGACCCTCTTGTTTTATTCTTTATTCTATTATTATTATTATTTATGGTCGTCGTTCCTGAACGTGATGTCACTCAATATAAGGTCACACAGAAAGTTATTAATAATTTTTTTTTGTGTAAGTTTAAGACATTATCACGGCTGACCCGTTTGAGTTATCAAAAATCCCTTCGCAATTCTGCATCCTCAATGTCTTTAGATCACATCGGCCCGGTTTGGTGGCGATCGTATAAATTCCCTAGGAGGAGTATATCAAAATCCATCGGGTGCGTTTTTGCGAATGACCCAAAATAACCGGCCTCCTGTTGAGTTGAGCCCAGGACATGCAGTGTGAAAATTGTTCGGCTCAGTGAGCTCTAAATGCGTTTTGTGTGCCTACGTGAAAGTGTGTATGAGCTGTTCAGCAAATTCTCGTGTGCGTGCACTATCATCTGGAGATTGCGAGTTCGGTTCCAGTGTGATGCTGTAACCTCTCGCAGCCGGTGGCCGAGAGGGAGCTGATTGGCCGAGCTCTCACTGAGGGGCCAGGTACTTAGTGGTCCCACATTAATCACGACTCTATAGCCAATCAGGGGCGTCTGTGAGCTCACGTGCGCTGAAGGAGCGGATAGCGTCGTCCTCCAAGTCCGCCGTCCTACGCCGCCCCAATGGTGTGTGAGCGAACTGTTCGGAAAAATACGGTTGCCTGGCATCACGTGTTTCGGAGGAAACATATGATAGTCTTTGGCCCTCCCGACTGAGTGGTAGTAGTAGCCTTAATGTGGGAGCCCCCTAGTTAAAGGGAGGAATTGGACAAGACTAAATTAGGGGGAAAATCTGGGGAAAATCAAAAGAAAAAAAAAAGATTTAGCAGATTCAGGAGTGGTGGTCCTCCATTTCACAAGACCTTGATGGAAGAGTCAGCAGAAGAAAACCTTACCTGTGTCCCCAACATAAAAATCCAACATCAGTTTTGGAAACAAGTGCTCTGGACTGATGAAGTTAAAATGGAACTCTTTGGCCACAATTAGCAAAGGCATGTTTGGAGAAAAGAAGGAGCAGCATTTCATGAAAAGAACACCTTAGGGCCTCCGAGTGGCGCAGTGGTAAAAGCGCTCGCCCTATCATCCGGAGATCGCCAGTTCGAATCCCGGGTGATGCTGTAACCACTCGCAGCCGGAGGTCTGATTGGCCGAGCTCTCTCAGAGGGGAGGGATGAGAGGTACTTAGTGCTCCCACCTTAATCACGGCTCTACAGCCAATCAGGGGCGTTTGTGAGCTCACACGAGCGGAAAAAGCGGATAGCGCTGTCCTCCGAGTGTGTTACGCTGCCCCCAACGATGCGTGAGCGAGCAGCTCGAAAAGATGTGGTCAGCTGGTGTCATGTGGTTCGGAGGAAACACGTGATGGTCTTTGGCCCTCCCGGCTGAGTAGTAGTAGCCTTAATGTGTGGTAGCCCCCTAGTGACGGGGAGGAATTGGAATTAGGAAAAAAAAAAAAAAAAGATATATATTTTTTTTTTTTTCCCCGATTTTCTCCCTAATTTAGTCATGTCCAATTATATATATATATATATATATATATATATATATATATATATATATATATATATAAAAGAAACACCTTGCCATCTATTAATCATGGGGGTGGATCTAAATACCAGCAAATTCTGGAAGCAAACATCACACCATATGTAAAAAAAAAAAAAAAAAGCTCAAGCTGAAAAGAGGACGACTTCTACAAGGACAATGATCGTAAACATACCTCGAAATCCACTATGAACCACCTCAAGAGACGCAAGCTGAAGGTTTTGGAACGGCCATCACAGTCCCCTGATTTAAACATCACTGAAAATGTGTATGTAGATCTTAAAAGAGCTGTGCATGCAAGACCACCAAAGAACATTACAGAACTAGAAGCCTTTTGCAAGGAAGAATGGGAGAAAATCCCAAGTACAAGAACTGAAAGACTTTTAGCGGCTATAAAAAAGCGTTTGCAAGCTGTGATATCTGCCAGAGGAGGCGTTACTAAGTACTGATTATGCACAGTGCCACAATAATGTTTTAGTTTTTCATATTTGTTCAATTTATGGCATACAAAGTAACTATGCATCAATGATTCCTGAAAATATTGTGCATTTTTATCTGCAGTCATACTTTGTGTTGGGAGGTTGGAAGTTCAGTATAACAGGAGATAAGTTAATGTTAGAGTTAAAATAGACTGAAATTCCAGTCCTGAACTATTGAGTGACTGCAGTCACGAGTCCTCAGACCGTCTCCGTGGAAAAGGGGAACCGTCTCCAGTCACCACACGCATCCCATGCGATGAGATCTCCAACAGGATGAGTCAGATGGGTCCAGGGGGCAGAGATGGTCTGGATTACTGGCAGCTTAGGAGAGACATGTGTAGCTCGACAGAGAGAGACAGAGAGAGAGAGAGAGAGAGAGAGAGAGAGAGGAGAAGGAGAGGTAACAGTAACAGTATGGTCACAGTCACACAATGTATAGAGTCAACTATATGGACTATTCGTATAACTTTGGGGCTTTGTAAGAAAAGTCTCCGATCGGCCTGTTTTAAGGTCCGTGTGTGGTCACTATAGCAGGGAGCGAGTTTCTTATCTCTAATCGTTTTCCTTTTAGCTGGTGCTGGATTATCTAATGTATAACAGAATGTTGACTCTAAATGTTCAGTCTCCTGATCGAGTTCTGTGGAGTCAGACGGCGATCCAATCAAAGCTGGTAACTCTGGGAGATTACTGATAAAGCTCTGTGTGGTAGTTGATGTGAATGTATGTTTAGTACGGTAGTGCGGTGCTGTGCGTACATTATTACTATAACACACTTTAATTGAGACAAGACAGTGGTCTGAAATAGCGTCACACTGTGGAATTGTGGTTATATTGCTTATGATGATATTAAATTTAAAATTTAAGATACAAGTGCTTCCTACGACACATTGATTCACTCCTACTGGGTCATAGAGTACGACCCTGGGGGTTTGTAAGTGATAATTAGTGGGACTGACTGAGCTGACTTCATATCTGTAGCTACAATTTTTATGTTACTATAGAGAACTTCTTCAAATGCATTCAATTTGTGTCCATGTTTTTGTACGATAGCAGGAGATCTAATATTTAACAGTCGGATCAGAGGTGCTGGCCGTGTATTCAGTGTGCTCAGAATTTTTGGTCTCTATATTAATTAAATTACTAAAACAGACTTTTTCATATATTAGAAAAACATTTCCTAAGTAAAAACTAATGAAGTTGTGATGAACCTGCCTTAAAATATTGCAACTTTGCCCAACATTCAACAAGCAGTATGTAATCTGGCTGTACACACAACGTACAGTTATATATGATATGATGTTTGATAAGTACAAATGATATAAAGGCATATTTTCACCCTGTATGTACTCGGAGCACTTGATAAAGACGTGCAGATTTTTACCTTTATTACACCTAAGTTAGAAGTTATATGCCAACAATATGAGCACATTTATGGGTAAATTTATTTGTAAATGTGATAGTTATTCTCAATAATTTTATATTTGTTGAAATGTAATCATATAAAAATATGTAATTGGCATTTCTATTTTGTTTGTTCTGTGACTTGGTTCTTGGTTTTGGTTTGCTAATGCTGAGGAATGAAAAACACACCAGCATTCCTGGAATGACTAAAATAACTTGAACATCATGTCCATAAACAAAACTTACTTTAAAAAAATACTTACTGTATATTATCAGGGTTTTTTTTTTCCACACTATGCTTTGTTTTGCTTTAAAACAATTATAACACTAAACATGGAAATGCATTTTTTTTTTCTGGTACTGGGTATCAGCATTGAAAATCTAAGCAAGTGCAAATACTCAGAGCTGAATTTACATATCAAACATCTATCATATTGTTTTTATTTGCAAATTAGGTACAGCGATGATTTAATCCAAACCAGTCAGACTTGTTATTAAAGAAAAGACCTGTTATGTTATTTTATTTTCACTTTTTAGTCCTTGTAAGACATTCAGACGTATTTCCAGAGTGCAACAAAAAAAAAAAAAAAAAAGAGAGAGAGAGAAATTGAACATCCCTCCTTTTTGTTCCTTTTGCATATTTTATTGGGCATTGAAAAAAGGATTAAAGCCGAGGAAGATTTAGGTGTGAAAAAAAGTGCATTATGTGAAGATTATTTCAGCTGGGGAAAAAAAAATCAAATTGTTGAACCTTTAACCTGCATTTTCCATTATTAGCCTTTACTTTTATTATTGTTACTGCATATTGTTATCTTCTAATTCGTTTTTGGTGCAATGCCCTAATGTCTTTTAGGGGTGTGTGCAGGTCTTTTTGATGCAAATTCACATTTAACCATTACAGCTTTTCTATCAAATTAGCCACTTGCGCGTGGTATACATCCATAAACGCACTGATGAACATCATTCATTACTTCTATAATCAAATACGGAAAAATGGTGCATCATGTTCATCCAAAGGTAAGAAAGACCAATATTTCTTCATGTGAAAACAAAATATAAATACTCTCCTCAAAAGTGATGACAACTTCAAAAGTTCAGGAAGAATATCCATAAAACAAATCGTTATGGGTCAGCTGTGCTTATAACTTATAATTTCTTTGTACATGAGTAATAATTCCTGTTCTCCTGATATGAAACTGTGTGCACCAAGTGAAATGGATGTTAAAAATATGGAAGCAAATCATTTCAATTTTTTAAAACTACTTTTTAAAACTTTATTTTTTTTTAACTGTACATTATGATAAAGCAACAGTCATACATATATATATATTTTTCACAAATGTAATGTTTTCAGATTCTATTGGAATTGCAACACTTCATAAATAAATTGTAACCAAGAAAACAAACTGTGTCAACAATGAATGCAGTGATGAGAGTAAGGTTGTTAAAATCACAGCATGTTCTATCGTAATTCATAGAGACACTTTTCAGGATAAAGCATGTTATTAATGTAATGTCGAAGGAATCCAAGAACACCACTTATGTTCAAGTTCTTCTCTACGAGAAATACCACTTGTAGATGTCGTGTGCAGCTTTATACTCTTTGTGCCTACTAATATATTCACATGCATGACAGATATAGGTGACAAACTCTTGATTAAAGAAAATCGGATGCAGAGACGCGGACGCGTGTTTTCTCCAATCAAAGTAGCGTCTGTAAGCTTCATCATCTTTATCTAGCGCAAGCAGGTGATTAGCCAGTGCTTCAGCACTAGGGAAGTCATCAATATGAATGAAGGAATTACCCGGAGAAAACTCCTCATAGTTTTGTCTGGGTGGCCCCAGGACGATAGGGACGGTCCCGGCTGCAAGAGGACCGTTCAATTTCTCCGTGATGTAGTCCTTGTGGATGGAATTCTCAAAAGCGAGGTAGAACTTACAGCTGGCCAGAGTGGGTAAGTAGTCTTCATCTCTCATGCGTGGCCCAACCATGCGTCCGAAAACAGTCACAGTGATGTACTTCTTTAGCTCGTTGTAGTACTTCATCCTGGTCCCTACTCCTGTGTAGGTGGCCGTGTTGGACACAAACCAGCAGAGGAGTTTGTCCTTCTTTGGGATCACAAACTCATTGGGCTTTTTGCTGACAGTGAGTGGAAACCTCACGGAAATGTCTGCGTCACGTCTGTAGCTTAGCGTGAGGTTAAAGAGGTTCTCGATACCTGGTACCTTTGGCGTGTTGGTCGGTGATTCTACATGGAACCAGATCCATCTTTGAAAAGCGGGACGAGGAGATGGTGGAAGGTTCGACCTATCCCACCTGATGGCTTTGTGGAAAACCAGGACTGCATCCGCTTCGTTGTAAACGTTTCTGTCCAGGGTTATATGGCAGCCGTCAATGTTGTATATTTTCTTACAGTCACCAAAGTCCCACTGGTAGTTTTCAGGCAAGAACCACAGCAGCAGAATGGGTTTTTCCTGCTCGGGAGACTGCTTCAGCTGAGAAGGTGTCGTAAAAACAGGTTTAGAGATGTTAACCTTAACCTTTCTATAGTCAGCCCTAATAGGAGGAAGTCCAGGCACACATGTTGAGGAATGCTGAAAAAACAACAAGCAAGAGAAGATTCCTCCAAGCCAACATGTGACTATCAGGCAAAGCTGATGATATTTGTTGGTGTTAAACATCATCTCAAATACCTGGAAAAAGAAAAGAAATAATATTAGAAAACATCTGACATTAATTTACAGCAGAGCACTTTGAAGTTCTTTAAATTCATTAAAATGTATTTGAGCTATAGTATTTATTAATTTTTTTTTTCTTTTTTCCGGGGGTTCTTAACATGCTCAAAAAGTCATGAGAATCAGCAGATTGGAGACTGGGCCCTTCACATGACCCTTTCTGCATAGCTCATACACACTTGCACGTACACACGTCCTCACTACACCCAATACAGTCCTCACTATACATGTCATGTGCACAACCCAACAGGAAGTCTGTTATTTTGGGATAAATGGATGTTGATATTCGCCTCCTATGGGATTAGCCATGATTATCGTCAAACTGGGCCAATATGATCTCAAAACATTTAGGATGCCAAATTCCTAAGGGATTTTTGATACCCCAAACAGTTTAGCTATAGCGATGCCTTAGACCTAAGCCGAAAAAGTGACTAATAACTTCCTGGGTGACATCACATTGAGTGACATCAGCATCCGGGCCTTTTTGGTCAAAAGGTCCACAGGTCGCAAGTTTCAACCACGTGGCGATGGCGCCGGTGCTTAGGCCGGTCAGTGCCACCCGGGCTCATGGCGTCCTGAGTATCCGGGGCTCTAAAAGTCCAAGGCACACAAATTTGTGGTGCCACTGGGCGGAGTTGTCTTTTTGGAGGTCTTAACATGCTGTGGTGACATCATGCTTTCTCGTTTCGATTAGACTTTTATTCCGACTACTGTTAGAATTAGTGATGCACCGAAACGAAAATCCTGCGCCGAAACCGAAAATTTCCACACCGCTGCCATGTGATAACAGCTCCAGCGTGAGTAAAACCTAACCTGTGTTTTTTTTTTTCTTTCTTTTAACCGGGAATGCCATTTTCGGGGGTCGAAATTTCCGTGCTCACTCTAGTGTGCTCGTCTCTTACCCTCCAAGTGTTTCTACAACACAAATCCGGGTAGCAGAAACTACCATTTTAATGACGGCTTATATAATATTCTTATAATACCCACTTTTAAAAGTGACTACGTTCTGGCCAATTCATTATGAAGCAGGAACATGTTATTCTCATGATAAATCGTGACCTTGTGTAGAAGTGCTAAGAAGACGCTCTCCTATCTTGTGTGGTCTGATTGTGCATTTGTCCCTGAAGTTGTTTCTACTGAAGTAATGTACGAGGGGCCTTCAAGTCAAACCGGGACTTTTGATTGCACAGAACAACAGGACATGATCATGCGAGTAAAACTCTCTATACACCACAAAGTCCCGGTTTAACTTGAACACCCCTTTTACTACCATTTTTGTTTGGGCATCTTGTTTTATTGTTCTCTTTCTAGCACAAAAGTAAGAGCAGAGAACACAAGCATAGGTTATTTCAAAATAGCGCCTCGCCCTAAAAGAACTAAGATCATGAAATATGAAAACGAACAAATAACACGTAACCCGAAATGGAAAGACAATATGCAAATCAGATACTACAGTAAAGCTTTGTCATTTGGTTACATGTACTTTTTATTCATTTTTTCCCCCCTTTTAACACATGGCCTTCCGATCAGTCAGCCTTTTTTTTTTCTCAGATCTAAAACAGCGATTATATGCTTCAAAGAAATATCCTTTGAAATAATCTAACATGTTTAGTTAGTGTGAGAAGTGTGAGAAAAGGAACGCTGCCTTAAAGTTGAGCGCTAAGCACTTCTAAAACAAGTCTAGTCGCGCAAGTTCTTCCAGCGTGCCCTCAGAAATGACGTGAATCTACTGCGTAAATACGAAGGGAGACATAAAGCTTTTTTTTCTTCTTCTTCTTTTACTTAATGTGACATTTCGGCTTAATTAACTTCTAACATAAAGCCTAACAGTTAAACCCTGAATTACTGTATAATAAAGTGAAGTGATAATATGGAGGTACATGACATAAATGGATCACTCTTCACTCTCTCAACTATTTAGAAATAAACCTAATATTCAACACTTGCCCTCATATTAAAGGAAAAAGATTAAATATGTCTCATTTCCAGATATTAGAAATGAGGAATTAATGTTTTGTGAAAACATTTCAATTTTGCAGGGTCCATTTTTAACCAAAATGAGACTTGGAGAGCTTTTATAAATTAATGAATTATATTATATTATATATAGACTCTTTCAAGTTTCTTTAAGTGCAGCTTACCCCTCCTCGGTCCTGGACCTTCTCATGAGTTTCGTGGCGGCCGTGCTTCCTCCACTGGCTTCCAGGTGATGACTAACTTTACACAGCCAATGGGCCACAAGTCAATCAGGTCACCGTCACGCCCTAACTGATGTCATCAGGTAAATCTGGCACTGGACCTTGAGCCGTTTGAATTCAGCTCCGCCTGACTTCTGAAGACAGAAACAATAAAATTTGCAGAACTGTTAGCGGAGTATGCAGAGAGCAGTTCACTGTCTCCTGACTGGCCAAACCTGAATTTCCTTAGCTTTCATACTCCAGTTACAGGTCTGTTTGTCTGTAATGCAGGAATACAGTCTCCAATATTTACGTAGAAAGGACTAAAGCTTGATGTCTCCGAAACATTAAGCTATTGCTTATAAAAAAAAAATAATTTAGTTACTTCCTGATTTTTTTTTCACACTTACACGTTTTCGTTTTCAACCAACCAACCCCTCCCCCCCCCCCCCCCGCCCTCCAAACTGCTGTTTCGTAAAAGCCATGAGCGAAACCCTCACACATGAACCTCTCTAATGTAGCAACATGTACATGCACAGCACTGTAGGTGAAGTCACAGACCTGCCTACTAAACGTACAACCTCGACTGCTCGGACCCGGCACTGAGAACGTGTCAGAGATTGTCATTTGAAGTCTAGAGTTTTACCAGCCATTCGAAAGCGAATGGTTTTTAGAAGCTGATTTATATGAAGCTTACCAAAAGGGTTTCCTGGAGAGCAAGAGAGAATAAGAAAGAGGAAGCAGGAAGGTGACAATAGAGACTCCACCCCCTGCAACCCGTCAGCCAGTATCACGTTACAATTACACTCATGGCTCTACCTGTTGCCTTTGTTTTAACACGTTCTCTAGACTGGCATTTGTGAGCCTTTGGTTTCATTTTCATACACATCATAAGCCAAAAGGAAATCATGATAAGGAAATAATTAATATAAGTAATTATCCTGTGAAAGGTTATTAAAAATGTCTTTGTTCTTCTCTTGTTCTTCTAAGGATTCTTGTTTTGTTTTTTTTGTTTCTTTTGTTTTTTAAAAATGTGACACTTTGGGCGTCTTAACATGTTGAGAAACCTCCTGAAGAATGGAACTCAGGTTGGAATCTTCTGCCATTTGGACGCCTGTAGATTCCTAATGGCCTGCATATTGCCATTAGAACTACACACACACACACACACACACGCACACTATACATCCTACACACAGCCTAAACAATCTCAAAGCATTAAGGATGCAAAAATGCAAAGGCATTTCTGATGAGATAGATCACCGTGTATACACAGAGTGTAACTGTCTAAACCCCTCTATACAGTATGTATCCGCTGTGGTGATATGGGGTATATGGTATATGGTATTTTTAAATATATTTTTGGCTGTATGTATAGTATGGTACTTGGTATGGTATTTAGTATGATATGGTACCACATTATGTTATGTAATAATAGGAGTTCCAGGATACTGTACGGTATTTAAT
Source organism: Clarias macrocephalus (assembly GCA_011419295.1). Lineage (NCBI taxonomy): Eukaryota > Metazoa > Chordata > Actinopteri > Siluriformes > Clariidae > Clarias > Clarias macrocephalus. The sequence continues at coordinate 25,689 of JAAGKR010004717.1, forward strand.
TGATGGTAAAGACATACAATGGTACTGTACTATAGAAACATCATACGTGTGATACGTGTACTATCGCACTGTTAAAAATACCACGGTACAGGTACCATTGCACTACCATGCGATCTATGTCATGGTGACATAGTTTTATGAGTTATATGACATCATTATCAGTTTCCTCATGCCACTGAAGAATTATGTTAAAGGACGTATTTGGATAAGATTGCCTGAACAAAGAACTGCATCTTTATTTGCTCTTGTGGTTAAATCTTTCCTTGTGGCGCTGCCTTAGAGCAACCTCGCCTTCAGCAAATGATTGAGGATGTTTGTCTAAGAAGTCCTGTTTCTGTGTAAATGTACACACGGTGACTATTTGTGATGCCATTCTAAGGTGTTTAAACAACTGTAATATTTAGAAAATAAACTTCACCTGTCAAGGAGTGATGTACGTTAGGCAGCAAGTGAATGAGCGGTCAGTGATATATTGGAGGCGGGAAAACTAACTGGCAGCTGTACAGTGAGAATCTCAGCCACAAATTTTGATGGGTCAGAGAATCTCCAAAATGGTCTTTTTCGGGTTGTCCTGGGACGCTGATGGGGTGTTGATCATGTGGCAGCAACATAATGAACATACTGTAGTCCTGCAGATATTGTACATGCCAGGAACCTCAGGTCATGTACATGTCAATCAATCATCAGGATGGAAAAAATATATATCTTGGTGGCTTTGACCGTGGCATGGGTGGTGGTACCAGATGAGCTGGTTTGAGTGATGCAGAAACTGCAAATCTCCTGGGATTTTTCACTCCGGATGAGGATTTCTGGGGCCGATCACCGATTTCCGATCACTAGAAGCTGTATCAGCCGATACCGATTACAGGGTCTACTCGAAGCCTTATCATGTAGCGTTATTTATTAAACTATATCTAACAACAATGTAAATCAAGTATGGCAACACGTCATCTTAAAACATAGCAGCCTGTGCTTGGTTAGTAATTGGGAACAGCTTAGAGCTCGACAAATACAACTTTCCTGTAGATTGTATAAAAGAAAAGAAAATAACAGACAAGGAGGACGCGAGTCGCCGGAAGTTCTGCAAGGGCCGCGAGCATCCGCGTGGGCCGCCAAAAAAATGAAAATGTTTAATGTTTCGCGTGGAAAGATGGAAACATAATCACAGCGCCAAAACTCGCGGTGAATCATGATGAACGAACTTCCAGCCACCGAGCGAAACCGCGTAGGTGAGATAGGGGGGTTACCGACAGCTGAGTGAGCGGCGGCGCGCGAGTTGCTGAGCTCTCCCGCTCTCTTAGCGCGAGCCAACTTTGAAAACTGCTCGTGTTCCTTCACGTGACTAACCTTCAAATGTCTGATAAGGTTCGTGGTGCTAAAATGCTTTGGCTGCTTCCCGCCAATTCCCGAAATTGTCTCGTTACACAGGTTGCCGATTGCTAATGAATTGTATTTTTCACACAAAACGTAGAACTGCAGACCGGTGAAGCCATTTAAGCAGCGCGCAAAAAAAATAATAAATAAATGTCCCGCGAGTTTTGCGTCATCTGATCGGCTTTTCTATATTGGCCATTATAGAGGCCGCCGATCAAACTTCCCAAAGCTATTATCGGCCGATTATGATCGGCGACCGATCAATCGGAACAGCCCTATTTTTCACACAAAATTAGTCTCTAGAGTTTCTATGGAACAATGTGAAAAACAAAGAATATCAAGTGAGTGACAGTTTTGGGAAGAATAAGAGAGGTCAGAGGGGAAATGGCCAGATTTGAGCTTCCAGAAAGGATATAATAACCCAGATCATCACTCTGTACAACTATGGTGGGCAAAAACCATCAAACCATAAAGATAAAACATTGAACATTGAACCTTGTGGAGCTACGAACCACGTTAGATTGTGGTGAAAGTAAGTTTAATGAGCAGGGAGCACTGACACCATCTCATAATGATACTGATCCCTTTGCTATGTCATTTGTATAGGTCGTGTTTTACTGTATTTCTATTGATTTATTGATTTATTTATTTATTTATTATGTTTGTTATGAAAGATAGTATCCCCTTTAAGAAATATAATTCAAACAAAATGGCACATTCTCCGGGCACATGCTTTCAAAAATGCTAGAGTCCAGACTGTGGACTTTATCGTAAAAGACGATAAACGCTTTTATGATCCTTGTACCTAATTTGGACTTTCAGTCATGAATATTTACCGCGCCGAATGTTTCAGTAAGTTCTTCTTTTGTTTGTGCATAAGAAAGGACAATGTTTGTTCTTCTTTCACTCTTCTCTTATTTCCCCAAACAAGTTCCCAAAATTCTCAGAGAGAACTTTCAACATCGGTGCATTAAGCACATTATACACATACGTTATATATTGTTTCTATAGTAACAAAAGTTGATATAGTCCCAACAAGTTTGACATTTTTGGTTCTGAGAGTAAAATGAAGGGTGTGGATGTTTTAAATCAACAAGAGCCAGAAGAAAAAAAAAAAAGAAAAAAAAAAAGAAAAGTTTATATAGTAGTTACAACACAGGTAGGAGAAATGGATGCCATGTTCTTTGTGTATTTATCCATTGTCAACTTTTTCGACATTACATTTTATTATTATTATTATTAATAATAATAATAATAATAATAATAATAATAATGCACTCCATTTATATACTGTAGATTTTTATATGTTTAGAGCGCTGAAATTTCAAAAAAAGGATTTAAATGGTGAGTGATGTAGCTCCTATGGGTCACAATCATTTCCTACTCCATTAGATTGATGTGTTAGGCAACAGTTTAGCTATAAAATTAAATAAGATGTAATAAAATAAAATGCATCACATCTCACATCCTCAGCAATTGTGTGCCCCCACCGTTTCCCCTCAGATATTGCGACACACCAGCTTTTTTTTTCTTCTGCTCGCGCCATAATGAATGAATACAACGAATTGTGACGAAAATAGAGAAAAATGTTAAACCTCATTTTTAGTCTAGTCTTTTTTTTTCCATCACCAATATCGCATCCTGGTTTTTCATTGATGAAATTAACACCAAACACCATGTCGATAATTTAAAAAGCCTAGCAGCGCCTCCATTTCCACTGCTGAGTTAGAGGAGCTACTGTACGCTGTGGCCGCCTCCACTCCACTCCCTCTGCCTTCAACACACTATATACAGAATATAATAGTAGAGTATCAAGGCCAACCGTAACCAGAACTGCTAGTTTTTCTAAGAATCGCTTAGAAAGAAAACTTCCACACACCTACTTTAGAATCAACATATGGGCTCAAGAAATCTGGCTGGTCAACCTATAGCAGTTTTACCTGTCCTACTGGTACAACACAATAGTGAGGAATGTCTGGGCTCTGTAATGAGGGCTTTTCACCACACCCTGACGCATTATTCTTCTGCATGCATTGTATGCATCAACTCATACCACAATCTCAGGTTGCATGTTGTTTTTATTGTCATTTCCTTGTTGTAGACCTTTGTCTTTAGTGGCTTTTGGTTGTCTCATATATGTTGTGCACTGTGCTCTGTTTTTTTTTAAGGCAATGAGAGACAGAGCCTATTGTCTAGCGGTAGGAAAGAGGATGGAAAAACATATAAAAGAAAAAAAGAAAAAACAAGAAAAAAAAACAGATAAAATTGAGAGAAAAACACAAAATAAAAAAATAAAAAATTATTTTTATTATGGACTAATGAAGAGAAAAAAAAATAAATAATGTAAAAACACAAAAATAACTTCTTGAAAGAAAATATGAGCGCAGTTCAAGTCGAACCAGGACTTCAGAAAAGCGATTTCAGACGTTTCAGACGTAAAGCGGACGGACCAATCATGGCTCCGCCCTACTGAGAAAACCTTCTTTCTCCCTTGATGGAAACACTGGGATAAGTGTATTAGTGTACCAGGGGATTATAGAGAGAAATAAAGGGAGATTTTACCTTCATAAATGTGCTCTTTGATCAGGCACAATTGAAAGTCCCATTTTATTTACAAAATGCAAGAAGAGCTGAATCTGTAGGCAATAACAAAAGTGAATGCTACATGCCTGGAAAAACAAGTAAGTAATAAGTAAGTCAATAAATAATACACTGGGTCACAACTATGTTTGTTTTGTTCAGGTTGGCTAAAACTGTTGAAAACAATGAGGGCAATCCGCCGCCATAAAGCTGGCAGCACACAAATGTCTAAAGCGCCTAGGTGTATGCAAATATTAGGATTCCATCAAGACTCCAAACCTGCTCCAGCATGACACTCAAGTAAATCTACTTTCTTCTACACACACGATGTGTTAACATTACATGTGTAGAAGGTTGTCGGTTCAACCTGTCGGTTCACCTGGGCAGCTTCACTCCCCCAAAAAAGTGAAAAATGCATCACATATTTATACCTTTAAACTTTAACCTTTAATCTCAGTACTGACCTGAATTTACCATTCAAATCAGTTCCAGCAATCATGATACTCACAATGAGCATCTCCATTGAAGGGCACACTTCCAGCACCAGTCGTTGATAGCAGGAGAGGACCGTGATCAGCATGGATCCCTGTTCACGTCCCCCCCTCATTCTGTTCTCAATTATAAGAGCAGCCCTAGACTGGCTTTGGTTGTCATGATCTGTTTCGTCTCCAAAATACTCTGCTATGACCCGATGCAAACTTCTGCCTTTGAACGGTACATAATGAAGGGAAATACGGTCATCATTCATTCTTCTTGCTTATTTTTTTTTGAACATACTGTAGCTGTTTATTAAATGTAGGAATGTCACTACAAAACCAGATATATGAACGTATGCCAGTATATTCTTTTTATATGCAATATATCGGCGTGTTTTAAGCTGCTTCCTAATGAGTCACGGCCAGCTTTAGCTACTGTATCAGGTGTTTCCCCATTCTTCTTGCGCAATTGCACGGGCTCTTTGTTGCCATAGTTTGCACTTCATAATGCATCAAACATTTGGAGCAGGCAGGTCCGTACAGCTCCGTGTTTAGAAGCAGAATGCAATTTGATGTTGTCCACCTGGAAAACATAGGGACGTCTCTAAAAAATGGTTTTTGGACGGTAGCATATGTTGCTCCTAACACGTAAAAGAACGCCACAGCTGTTGTTTCCAAAAAGTATTTGAAATGTTGACTCGCCAGACTCGTCAGACTCGCCAGTGTGCCGCTGTGCATCTCAATGGAGAGCACAGAGCCAGGAGGAATCTTTCACATCTCTGGACAATATTGATGGAAGCTTTATTTAAGCCTCAAGTTGCACATTTCCGAGGCAGTGATATCGGATGGGTTCAGAGATCATATGCATATTTACAAGCGCTTTTCTGGCGTGCCCTGTACAGATTGAAATTCGATGGGTTTCTTTGAATTTCTTGTGATGGTATTGTGTACTAGCGTTGGGGAAGGTTATCCTGAAAGTACTGGATGATTTGCTGATGCATATGTTGTGAAATCAGCGCAACCCATCCTTGCTCTCGAAGGACTAGGCCTTTCTTTTAAACCCCTTTCATGCTACACTGTAAACCCTAATGCTCGAAGGAATTAAACATATTGAGTACTGTTAACTTGAATAATTACAATGAGTTCAAATTAATAGACCTTGATTAGTATTTTTGAGAACTTTTTGGTATTTATGAGTTTGTAGAAATGACCCTTTTCGAGTTAGCTGAACAAATTCGATATTTTAAGTAACCGTAAGTACTTAAGTAACAGTAACTGTCACCTTGAAGTTCCACCAACTTAAAATCTTTCAGACTGGTGATTTTGTGTCTGACGTCATCAGGGCAATAGATCACTGGTGGCTCAGTGGGAGGTGTTTCGTCTGACATGTGAAAGGGGTTCCGGGTTCGATTCCCAACAACTGGATGAAGTGTCTGTCCAAAGCCCAGATAAAAAGAACAATGTGAATGAGTACAAAAAAAATAAAAAACTGGTAGTTCTGTTTACTTAAAATTGGAAACATCATTACTTAAAAAATGTTATGTAACTGATTACCTCAAATTTTTGCCAGTTTTGCCAACTTATTCGGGTTTACAGTGTCCGGTATAACATAATTGTTTCACTTATTTACCAGCACTTGTTTCTCATGACCTTGCAGTTTCCACATTTCATATATATTGTTATTAGTCTTAAATTGGTCCTGTCCCAAAACAAAAAGCTGTAAAACAGTAGCAGCATTAAGTGAACCCCAAGGCTGATAAACTGTATCTGGCAACCACATTGAGGTTCTCAGCCGTTTATTGAGCTTTGATGGTTGTTCTTTTTTATTATCTAATGTGTCAATATTACTCAATATATGACCTGTTTCATATTTGTGTTAATATTATTATTATATCACAAAACACCGCGTCCAGCAACATCGGTCTCTGGCGGCTGTCAGAATTAATGTTTCTTTTGGTAATAACTGCATTGAGAAAAAAGATGCATAGGACCGAGAAAATGGACTAACCTGATGGCCAAGAATGGTCAGCACAGTAAACACGAGGTATTGTCAATACTGGCCCTGGAGAAGGGTCAGCTTTCCTCCCAAAATGTAATAAAGAAATTGACTTATGGTATTGAACCGAAAAATAGATTTTATACCAGCATGAGATCAAGGTTTTTATTTTACACGTATGTACAAATGTTGAGATTGTAACCAGAGGAGAGCAGCTTGGTGGCTTAATGGTTTACACTTGTCAACTAGATGTCACCTTTATGGTTGGGGGTTCAAATTGCGCTTCTGAGCATGATCCCTTGCCACCCATCCCTCCACACTTGCCTCAGATCTCCACACTGACGTTCCCAGGGGCTGTTTGGTCAAAGGAAATATTGAGGGGCTTTTTTTTTATCTGAGACTTTTTACAAGAGCCCATATTCCTTTGTATGAACCTTTAAGCATTACAACTCATTAGAAAAGGAAAAAGATTACCAGTAGTTTTTTTTTTTTATTTGTAATATCTTTCATAATACATGGATGTCTGTTTATTCAGAGTGATTTTTGTTATTAAATTCATTTAATAAAACAGAATCAAACCTTGTCGCAAGTCCCTAAATGTTTGTTTCATCTACTGTATGTAGGCATACAGACCTGCCTTTTTCCTTTTGTTAAGATCTTCCCTATTTTGCTTAGTTCTCCTGTTCTGAAACTTAAAAGTTTATTTGCCTATGGCAATGCAAATTGGAGGTCTATATTTGTTTCACCGGTCGTACTAAGGTGATCTACAGGGTGGGCCATTTATATGGATACACCTTAATAAAATGGGAATGGTTGGTGATATTAACGCCCTGTTTGTGGCACATTAGTATATGTGAGGGAGCAAACTTTTCAAGATGGGTGGTGACCATGGTGTCCATTTTGAAGTCGGCCATCTTGGATCCAACTTTTGTTTTTTTTTTTAATAGGAAGAGGGTCATGTGACACATCAAACTTATTGGGAATGTCACAAGAAAAACAATGGTGTGCTTGGTTTTAACGTAACTTTATTCTTTCATGAGTTATTTACAAGTTTCTTTTTGTTCACAGCCATTGACATGTTGAAGAGGTTAACACGTGATGAGCGGATCGAAATTGTGTTGATATTCTGGTGAACGCAGTAACCGGGTCATTGCAGCAGATTTCAATGCAAGACACCCTACGAGACCACCCATCTCCCCTGCTACAGTTAGCAAACTGCTTGCTAAGTTTCGTGAAACTGGTTCAGTGTTGGATTTGCCAAAATGTAGATGCATGAAAACTGTCACTAATGAACAAACATCAGCTTCATTCAGCAAGAGCCCACAGCGGATATTAGCTACTCACAAATGGCACCCTTACAAACTCCAGCTACTGCAGCATCTCAACGAGGATGACCCAGATCGGCGGACACAATTTGCAGAATGGGCAAAACAAAAATTGGAACAGGCCCCTCAGTTCACGCAGAAGATTTTGTTCACTGATGAGGCAAACTTTTATGTGAATGGTGAAGTTAACAAACAAAACCACCGCTATTGGTCTGACACTAACCCACATTGGATAGATCCCTCCAAGACTGTTGGAACAAAAAAAGTGATGGTATGGTGTGGTATATGGGGTACAAAGA
>JAAGKR010004717.1:33758-52168 GCA_011419295.1 Clarias macrocephalus
TATGTTCTACAAATCAAGAATCAAAATTCAGTTAAGCACCATAAAGGAGTTTTGTTACACATATGGCACTCCACCTGTTGTATCTCCACAAAATGTCTCCAAAGAATTAATCGGGGCATATGGTGCCCATCCCAGGGATCTCATGGCACAGGCTGGGGGAAACTCTGGACGGGGTGCCATCTCATAGCAGTGCACCAGCACACACTCACCAAACCCTGTCATAGAGTACGAGCAATTTTGACTTGCAACCTGATCAGCCGACAAAAAAACATGTCTCTGACTTGACTGTGGGAGGAAAATGGAAACTTTTCTTTTGTAATCATTCTCACATAATGCACTTGCCCAGTGCATTAATCAGGTTTAGGTTATTATGCAGGTTAAAATAAAAAGAAATCTCACATGACTAGTTGCATGAAGCAATACAGAACAGTGTGAAGGAGACATATTGTTTTGTTTACAGGATGTATCAATGGCATGATGTAATAACTTAATCGCAGACGTTTTTTCTTAAACCTCTTTTAAGAACATAGCAAATATAGACCGTCAACTATGGCGCACCTGCGGGCTGGTTCCTGGGTTGGTGCCAAAGAACTAACTTTGATCCCAGATTAAACATTTTGGACAAAATACAGGTTTGCTTAGTAAAACAGAACGTTTATTGCATACATGACTTGTTTTTCAGTAAGTGCTAAATGTATTATATACTGTACAGAGCGTCAATAAAATATTTATCACCTTTCATCTATTTTCCTATTTTCGAACTTGTTCTAGGTAATAAAAGTTCCTCATAGCTTAACGTCATTAGAAAAAACAAGACTGTGTTAGAGATTTTTTTATTGACTTTTCCTTTTAATTTTGTATATACTTGAATTCATACATAATTTGATATCAATCCAAGTCTCCATGTCCATGGCCCCTCCGGACCGGTCGTGGCCAAGCTGGGAGGTTCAGTCCTCCTGCCATGCTTTAGTAAAAGCCCACTGCCTCTGGAAGGTCTGCAGATGGAATGGAGAAAGATAGATTCAGACTCTGTAGTAAGTCTCTCCTGGCAAGGGGAAAGCAGACCAGATCTCCAGAGTCAGGAGTTTAGAGGCAGAGTTGACTTTTTTCCAGGTGAGCTATTATACAAGGAATTCTTATTGATTATTATTTTATTTCATTTTATTGTTTTGCATAAAACTATAACTTTTTTTTTGTTGCTTTATCTCAGGTGCAAGAGATGAAGGGGTTATGAAAATGCAAATTTTTTTTCATTCTCTGTTTAAACATCTGCATGTTTGTTGCTTTCTGCTTGTGGTCAAAAGAAGGTAATTTCAGGTTCATTTCCCCCTCCTATCACCTACATACATACCTACATACATACATACCTACCTACCTACATACATACATACATACAAACAAACAATATTAAATTCCCTGCCCACCTATGCCCCCAACCACCACCACCATAACTAAAATATTTTTTTTTTTTTACCTCAGATGTTATACACAGTTCAGGCCAGAGATGCAGAAACTCTTTCACTGATGGGCTGCTGTTTACAATGACCTGCCATCGTAGAGCAAATGTTTTCTCCATTTTCTTGTGGATGAGACTAGCATTTTTTTCTGTCTTCTCTATTCCTAGGGCAATTTCTTTTAGTATTTTTTCAAGGGATGCTTCATCCTCCCCCTCAGGAGAATTGGGCAAATAATTATCCTCAGAACGCCTTGGTTTCTTAATTTTGTAATGTGATGGTTCATTCTCAGGATGGCCTTGACTTCGTTTCTCCACATTAACAGCTACTGTACCTCCAGACATCCAGACATCCAGACATCCAATTTTCCTCATTTTGTTTCTCAAGTTGCCCATCTTGAACTATACGCTTGTTTTCCACCCATTCGATCCAGTGTCAGACCCTGGCTCTTTTAAACACGGGTGTTTGGTAACAAGAGCCTCTCCTACCTTTCCAATCTGTCGGTCATCTGGGTATGCCTTGACATCATAAATAGTTGAACCAAGTTTCTCTAAAAATGTTATGCTTTTGGTCTCTGGTCAACTTCAACCTCTTTCCAGTCTTCTCAAAGTCAGCATTTCCCTGTCTGAGCCCTAGCTCTACATCGTAAGAAAACCGTGGAACTGGAAATTCAGCATGTGGCCATATCTTCACACGTTCAAGGTTTGACTTATCTGACAGAATGATAGAAGATGTAGAGGAGCTATCTGATTCCACACACAATATGAACAACTGCCTCATCTGTTTGTTTTTTTTTATCCAAATCTGGGCAATATCTCGCAGAGCTGACACAGAAACCGAGCTAACAGCACTTGTTTGTATTTCTCTTTTGAAAAAGGAGCCTAAACTGAGATGGAAAGCAATCATGTATTGATGTCTGATTGCCATAGTCTTGAGAATGTTCTTGAGCTTCCTGCACTACTCTTTTAATGAAGCGGTGCTTCCCCTCAAACCGCGTTGGCCATAGGTGCACCAAAGGGCCAAACACTTTATGAGGTCAGGGTAGTGTTCTACATGATGCTTAGGCCGCAGTTGCCACTCAGGAAATACTTCTGTCAATGCTTGCCTGTGGTCATCATTTTTGCATCATAGATAGTCTACCATTTATTCTGTAAACAATATAAATCCTTCAGCTCCATTAGCACTGCCCATGGACCACTTGTCTCTGGCACTACATTTCCTACAAGTAAAGGAAGCAACCTCAGCAAAGTGAAATGTTAATGGCCATTGCCTCCTATGGTGCCTTTAGACATGAATGTTTTTGGTAAGGGCTTAGGTCTATCTACCTTATCTGCAAATTGAAGGGAATGACATTATTTTTTGATTCACCCATTCTAGTGTGAAGTGTTTAGGCTAAATCATCTCTTTAATGCAAAGACACAATTCAGTTGGCACTATTCCCTCCAAAAGATTATGTCTGGTGGGAAACTAAGTCAAGTCAAGTCAAGTAGGCTTTTAGTGACTGACGCAGAACACAGTCTCCCTTCACTCCACAGTGACAGTCAACAGAGTAATTTTGCATTACACAACATGAATGTCATGCTCCGCTTTAGTTCTCTGGACAAATATTCCATCCCTCACTGCATTCACTTGCACTTCCGTCGTAGTAGCCACACAAAATCTTCAAATATTCGCTGCTTTGAAGGACTCGACAAAGCCTGCTAATCCATGAGCAGCCAAATTGTCAGCAGAAACACAAAATACTGTTCCTATAATGTTCCAACCAAGTGAGTCAATAAAGACACCGTCCTGTTCAAGAGCTTGGATATCACGCAACAGTGGCATAAGTACAGCAAAGTATCCATAAATCTGGATGTCGGTTACTTTACAAAGCACCGCTAACTGAATGAAATGTAATGCAGATCGCTGTTTAGGGTGTAGATTGGCTAGGGTCCAATACACTGCACACAGCTTATGAATTTTGTGAGATGTCCCTAGAGGATTAGCAATTTCCAAATCATCAATATATAGCTGCAGCGATAGTCTAAACTCTTCAGCAGACAGTACATCATTTTGACAGTAGTAAATTCCATCAGTGTGATTCCTATAACATCCAAACTCTGGATTTTCTTCACTAATCTTGGTGAGAATTTCAGAATTTCAAAACAAAGACTGAATCATTGTTAGAACTGGAACATACATACTAAAATGTCCAAATTGTGGCAAGTCATACTGCAATGGCATTACAAGTGGAAAGTTATGCTCAATGAATGACTTTCTGCGTTTAAATGAAGACCACTCTGCACCATCAGCGGTAGTGCTAAACAGAATGTTACAATCCATGACAGCACTAACCAATTCATCCAATGTCACTGCATTGACATTGAAGCCATGTTACTGCAAAACGTCACTAACCGTTTCCCTGATCATTGGCTGTGATAATGAGTATATTTCATTAAGGAGTTCAATGACTTCATTTGTAGCTGTGTTAGATATGTGAAGAACTGCCTGCATCTTCAGAAATAAAGAGGCAAGATTGTGTTGAAACTGATTTCTCAGTCCATCATTATCATCTCTGTCTTGAATATCTCCTTTATCTCCATTACATGCAATTTCATCTGAAATATATGCATCAGAAGTAAAGGAGAGTTTCTGGATAGGCAACACCCTCTTGGAGATCCGACAGATAACCAGCATGGTGTACGCTACTCTTGTGCGAGTTAAATGACAAACACATATTGGTGCTGTAATTGCAATTCTTATATGGGCAAACAACAGTCTCATGGCTCTTAAGATGGGATCTGCGGTGACTAAACAGTACATCTTCGGAAATGGATTGTTCAAAAGTACACAAATTACATTTAAACAAAATGTGTGTCTGATTTTGATATGTACTATAACTACTACCATTTACATGGTATCTACTACATAAGTGAGTTTTTAGTGCACTGAATGTCTGAAATGTGCAGGGCCAATCAGGATAAATACATGGCAGAGGATTTATTTTAGAGCAGTGTAGTGTCTGAAGAGGTGAACTCTGGAAGGATGTAATTTTCAGTACATCTTGCACTTCTAATTCATCATATTTTAAACCTGAAAAAATCGAAATCTTCCACTTAGTATTTATTTAAATTGGCAAAGCGCATAATGCAAAATTATTCTCAAATTAAACAAATTACATAAACTTGTGTAATATGTGATATGTGATTATAACTGTAATATGAATTATTAATTAATATGACATGGATATCATTTCAGCCGTGGTGTCGCAGAAAATAAAGCATTCCAAAAAGCGAATTCATGCTACGAATAACATGGTTAAAATAACAACTACAAAAGTACAGACCACATTTGTTTTTTTTTATCTTTTAAAAATGATTTTTTAATGAATTTATGAACCATGAGCTCTTAAGCTCCGAACGCTGAACTAAAAGCTTATCTTCAGCGCGGGCCGAGACAGCTAATAGGAATTCAGGATTTACATTCAAAATCGTCCTCGCGTTGCAACCCGGAGTTGTAAACCGGCAGATTTCAAAAACTAAATGATTCATGCGATTAAAGTAGTCGGTTTAAATTAAAGGTTGGTATTTGCAAATTACAAGAAATCTTGCCTTCTAACCTCCTACACAGTAGGTAGCAAAAAGTGGAGCTTGATGACGCCAGACGCAAAAACGCTAGGCTGAAACTTAAAGGAAACAGTTGCATGTGACTAGTTGCATGAAGCAATGCAGAACAATGTTAAGGAGTCATATTGTTTTGTTTACAGGATGTAGCATGGGCGTGTTGTAGTAACTTAATCACAAACATTTTTCTTAAAACCTGTTTTAAGAACAGCAAATATAGACCGTCATCTATAGCGCACCTGCTGCTGGTTCCTGGTTTGGTGCCAAAGAACTAACTTTGATCACACATTAAACATTTTGGACAAAATACAGGTTTGCTTAGTAAAACAGAACTTTTACTGTATACATGACAGGCTAAATGTTACTCATTATCATGTATTACAGTATATACTGTACAGAGCGTCAATAAAAAATTTATCACTTTTCATCTGTTTCCCTCCTTTCGAACTTGTTGTTCTAGTTCTAATAAATGTTCCTCATAGCTTAACGTCATTAGAAAAAAAAAACAGGCATGTTAAAACTCAGTTCGTCAGTTAAGGTGAAACAGAAATTAAAAAAGCTTTCAGATAAATGCATCTGTCAATATTTTTGCTTTGTGTTTTTGCTTATGGACATGAAGGTAAGGTTTTTCTAGTCAACTGTTACTATTTGAAATATATTACTTACTATTCTAATGCTTATAACAAAATAAGCAATTGTTTACCCTAACCTTACACCCTAAAAAATACCAGTTTGGGTTGTTTTTAATCCAGCAGCTGGGTAAATATTGGACCAACTACATGCTGGGTTAATTTAACCCAGCAAAATGGGTTATTTGTTTAATCCAGCAAGATGGGTAAAATATTCAATCCAAGTGATGGGTCATATTTAACTATAATGCTGGGTTAATTCTACCTCACAAATTGGTCAAATGTTCTACCCAGAACTATTCTACTCTACCCATTCTATTAACTGGAATGTTAAATTAAATGTACAAATCATAGAAATATTTCTATTATTTGTTTTATTATTATATTATTATTATATTTATTTATAATAAATTATAGAAAATATTCATTTTTTAAAAAGCACAAGATAAGATAATACAAAACAAGTTCAACAGCGACATCATTACTATACATTACTCAGAAGCACTAATGCCTGAGAGCAGTGCTGGTCATTATTTCCCAACATCAGGATGTAGGTGTTCGGCCTTGACACTTCAGGCTGCTGGAGATATTCCACGGTGTCGGTTCCAACCTTAGAAAGAAAGAAAGAAATTAAAGAAAGTAAAAGTTTATGGAAAAATCGAGAGGGTTGGCTAGTATGCATATTTGTAAGAAGATTGGTGTTTTGTAATACTCCAGCTTTTTATTGTCCCAAGCATGAAGTTCTAATGTTAATGCGGTTGCTAACGCTGGCAACCTAGCTAAATGCTAGCGTCATCCTGGCCCTACAAGCATCTACAAAGAAAGCTAAAAAACTCAGACATGTTTGCAGTTTCTTTCATACACAGGTGGGGTTCGTTGGTTTGGCTAACTAGCAGCCATTGTCAGATAAACTAGCACGCTATAGCACAGACCAGGCTGAAAGTTTAAGCATAGCTGGTTACCATTATACCAGCATATGATGTGTTTTGGTGCTGGTATGCTGGTGACCAGCATACATTTTGCTGGTATGCTGGTCATGTTACTGATGCTGGTTCACAGCATACCAGCAACCATTTTGCTGGTATGCTGGTGACCAGCATTATAGTGCTATGCTGTTCACAACCCCATCTAATGTTGGTATGGTATAAAAGCCAGGATACATGGAAGATTGTCATCCAATATGTAAAATATAAAACAGAATCAGTATGAAATCAGCTTTATTGGCCAACACAAACAATATTAACATTGTGTAATATGTAACAATATATACAATTTGCACATTTGTAACAATATGATAATTTAACAATGAACAGCAAATAAGTTTTGATGAAAAAAATAATAAGAAAAACAAAACATGAGACCAACCTCTCAGGGACACTTTTACACAGTTACTTTTACACCACAAGAGTGTAAATGAGTGAGCTTGGGCCCTCACTCTTTATTTAGGGGTCTGCAGGTTTATGGGCCCTGAAGTAGTTGTGACATGTCCTGACATTTGTGTATTTTTCTTACTTATAAAAACTTATATAAATGTAACCTCTTCAGTGGAAACAGGAACAGTGTACTATGAAGAAAGGGTGTTAAGTTTGTAAAAGCCCTCTTTTACACCCTATACAAAGTCATACATCGTTGTGCCTTTCTCGAAAAGCAGTTCTTATTTAACTTAAGACACAAGTGAGCATCACATACCTGGCATTTCCATGGTGTTTATGGCTGCTTACCATAAACTGATTTGCAATTCACACAGCCCCTGTGACCAGCAGTGGTAACATTCCTGGCATCTGAGGTTAGTCCATGTGCTGGTTGTATGCAGTCACAGGTGAAGCCTTATCGTGTGTTCAACCGCTTAAAAAAATACAACAGATGACATAGTGATGGTCCGTCTGTATCTTGCCTACTTGTTTGCATTTGGTCTCTATAAAACAGGCGCCTGATTATTTCCATGGTCACAACGGTTTATAAAAAAGGAAAAAGAAACATAAGCATGATGATAATAAAATTACTGTCAATAATCATCAATAACTATTGACCATGCATAAAGACAACACAAACTTTTGCAATGTTATACAACGATTTATACTTTTTGCATTACGATTTACATTTACACCTTAATATCACAAACATCTGTAAGCTACATAAGGCAGTATTTTAGGCAACAGGAGCTCAAGTGTTTGTGCTAAATAACATTATAGATAGCAGTGTCATAAGCTAACAAAAAACTGAACCAAATAGCTACCATAACATGAAGCTCTCCAACACGGGGTGAATATATTATTATATATATTATAATATATAGATTACAGATATAGATTACAGATGGTTGTCAGTATCACCACAGCTGATACTGACAACCATCTGTAATCTACATACTGTAAGGCATTAGCTTAGCCACCTGTGAGCTAACCTGTTTGTGCTAAGCTACATAAGGTAGTATGTTAGCATGATTTAGCAGTGTTATCTACATGCAAACCAAACAATGTAAGTGACATTAAATGACAATGTCTCACATAAACTGGCAAAAGCTTGTGAGAAAATGAGGAAAAATAAATTAATATTAGTTTTATATTATCAGAATAAGAATTATATAAGACTTAAAAACTTACCCATAGTAACAGCTTGCTGCATTCTCCTCCTTCATTCTCTGTTGGAGTCTCTGTTGTTGTTCTGAGGTAAATCTAAACTCCTCCCACTGTCCAGGACATTCTGTAAAGCTGGTGACCAGCTATGAAGGTCTATGCTGGGTTTTTTTTTTTTTTTCAGTTTTAAGTGATTTCCATTGATTTTTTTAAGTGCATTTATATAAAAGGTTTGTGTTGTGTTTTAGACAACCCACAGATATTTAATAAATGTAAAATAATGTATTTAAATTTTTTTTGGTAAATGGATTATTTTTGTCTCTTGTATGTAAATGCATTTAAAGATAACATTACACGGACCATGCTTTTACATCACACATTATTTTCAGTAAATAGCAATTAAAATACAAGATTATGAGCTAAAATGGTAACCAATTTTACCTACCAAAACCTTTCTGGTGTACCAGCATATAAATCATGCTGGCCTATGCTGGATTTTTCAGCAGGCATTCTATCAGCTAAACCAGCACCAGATCAGCACTAACTAGCAAGACCAATGCTGGTGGTAAGGTTTCATCAGCGTAGATATGCTTGTCATCCATCAGTTATGCTGGTTCACCTAAACCAGCATCAGACCAGCACTATCCAGTATTAACCAGCAGAGACCAGCATATAAATCATGCTGGTCTATGCTGGATTTTTCAGTAATAAATGTTACATGCAGTGTACAAATTTAGTCATAAATGAGTGAAAGTGTGTATACAGACCTTGTATTTAACATTTACATTTCCTCTTAAATTCTCGAGGAGGAAGCACCCTCATCCACGAAGCTGACACAGCCACTGGATACACCACTGAACTTTGGGGGAGGGGCGGTCTTGTCTGTGATGTTAGCTGTGACTAGTTAACCCAACTCCAACAAAAAGTACCCAATTCACTGTAAATAACCCAGAAAAAATACCCAACAGATGCAACCCAGCGTTTGAGTAGTAAAAACAACCCAGCATTTTTTAGTGTGCATGATTTTGTACATACATGAATTCATATATACTTTGATATCAATCCAGGTCTCCATGTCCATGGCCCCTCCGGACCGGTCGTGGCCAAGCTGGGAGGTTCAGTCCTCCTGCCATGCTTTAGTGAAAGCCCACTGCCTCTGGAAGATCTGCAGATGGAATGGAGAAAGATGGATTCAGACTCTGTAGTAAGTCTCTCCTGGCAAGAGGAAAGCAGACCAGATCTCCAGAGTCAGGAGTTTAGAGGCAGAGTTGACTTTTTTCCAGATGAGCTATTAAAAGGGAACTTTTCCATCTTGATCAGAAATGTGGTTAAAGACGATGTTGGAGTTTACAGATGTCAAATAAATACAACACAACTTATTATCTCCAATGAAGTCAAAATTGAAATTCAGGATATCGGTAAGTAACCATAAATTTTAAATACTTTCAATACTGATATGTAAAGGAGCAATACAAATACACAACACATTTTTTTCTTTGTCTATCTTTATTTCTTGCATTCCTTTAGAACATTTTGTGGTGACAGGGGCAGGCCACGCTGTCTTTGCCCGTGAGGGTGAGGACGTCATACTGAACTGCTCTGTAGATTCAAATTTACATGAGATAGAAGAGGTGACCTGGAAAAAGACTGACAGTGATCAAGATATCCTTGTCCTGCTCTATCAAGACAGTGAGATCTTCACAGACTCCTCACATGAGAGTTACCAGGGAAGAGTTCATTTCTTTTATTCTGAAATGTCCAATGGAAACTTTTCATTAAAGCTCACAGATGTACAGATGGAAGATCAGGGAGAATTCGTGTGTGAGGTCCATACTGGGAACATGTCAGCACGTACCGTTGTGGTTCTACAAGGTGTAGGTAATGTGCTAGATTTCTGCTAATGATAAAACAACTGTGTGTATAACTGTGCCTTTGTTATGGGGTGGCATTTGAATAGTTTATCTGCAAGATGAGATGTCCATTTTGGCTTTTTTTTTAAGCAAGAAGTACAGTATTGCAAACTAATAAAAGGTATTTGGACATGCTGTCTTTGAGCTGTAAATTATGTTAAAAAGCGGAATCAGTGTAAATAATGTCTTATTCTGCAAAATGCTATAACTCAACCTTCCACAGTTTTTTCTCACAATGGATAAATCAGCGTGCGTTTGTGTTTTTGGCCATGTACTGTAAATGTACTTGTTAAATAGACAATTTAGTATCAACAATATGTTGGTTAATTTTTAATAAAAATGGTAGCAAACTCATACTTTATTTTATTATTGTAGTGAGTCACAGGCAGCAAACTAAACAAAGGAAGGGAAAAAATGAGGGGAATGATAAGGAAATAAGGAAAAATGATTTCCTTATTTAACTAAGGAATCAAACTTAGGAATCAAATGCAGAATCAGGGCAATAACTAGTGTTAAGTTTTTTGTTTTATTATTTATAACACTACAGGTTTCTCTGCACTCCATATATCAATACTGGTGTTGTGCTCAATTGCACTGATGCTCGCATTGGGATTTTGCATTCCTGTTTTTACGCGACTGAAAAGACAAGGTATTTCAGCAGAGTTTTCTTTTAATACAAGGTATTCTTATTTATGATTATTTTATTATGTCATTTTATTGTTTTTGCATAAAACTATACCTTTTTTTTTTTTTTGCTTTATCTCAGGTGCAAGAGATAAAGGGGTCATGAAAATGCACATTTTTATCATTCTCTGTCCAAACATCTGTATGTTTATTGCTTTCTGCTTGTGGTCAAAAGAAGGTAATTTCAGGTTCATTTTCCCCTCCTATCACCTACATACATACCTACAATAT
Source organism: Clarias macrocephalus (assembly GCA_011419295.1). Taxonomy (NCBI): domain Eukaryota; kingdom Metazoa; phylum Chordata; class Actinopteri; order Siluriformes; family Clariidae; genus Clarias; species Clarias macrocephalus. The sequence continues at coordinate 44,845 of JAAGKR010004717.1, forward strand.
TACATTCCCTGTCCACCTATGCCCCTCAACCACCACCACAAACACACATCTCCAGGGCAGAGATAAGGTAGCCTCTGTTTCATCACCTATACTTTTAAAATGTTGGTTTGATGTGTTTTCTTCTCATACTGTAGGTTTTCTCACCGAGGTTATTTCTTGTTTGAGTGTCAGTATCATAAGGCCGGTCATGCTGATGAAAACATGTCCTGATCTTAAAAGTTTTCCAAGTAGGTTTATGGGGAACCTTAATTTAAGTACCTTGAACCTTTCCTTTTTTATGACCTTTTTTTTTCACCTTCATTAAAAGTACATTTAATTTATTCCTGACATGTAGTGTGTATACAGCATACAGCATGTATTTACATAAACAACTTATTTTGTTTCACAGATCCCTTACAAAAAGCGGCAAAGACTTTGGCTGGTCCACTTTACAATTCGATTATTACAATAAGCGCATGTTCATGTAAGTAAAATGACTAGGATTTTTTTTTTCTTATTCTTAACAATTTTGTTATTTTTGCTTGCCTTCATTTCATTTTACTTTTATCTAATCTTCTCTCCTCCTCTCTCCTGCTGAAGACCACCTGCCTTATTTTGACAAAATGTTAAAAATATTAAAAGTAATTTAGGTGGCATGGTGGTTTAGTGGTTCGCCTTGTACCTCCAGGTTCCAGGTTTGATTCCCGCCTCGGGGTCTGTGTGCATGGAGTTTACATGTTCTCCCTGTGCTTGGTGAGGTTCCTCCAGGTAGTCCAGTTTCCTTCCACAGTCCAAAGACCTAGCAGATTAGGCTAACTGGCGTTTCCAAATTGCTTGTAGTGTGTGAATGAGTATGTGCGTGTGCCCTCTGATGGATTGGCACCTTGTCCAGGGTGTACCCCGCCTTCTGCCCTAAGTCTCCTGGGATAGGCTCCTGGGCCCTCTGCGCCCCTGAATACAGGATAAAGTGGTATAGACGATGAGTGAGTGAGCGAGTGAGTGAGTGAGTGAGGATAGTGAAAATAATGTGGTTTTGGAAGTTAATTTAGTGAACTTTTTATCTAGGACATGATTCATTTGTTATAGTCTTGATGTTAATACACTCACTCACATCAAGGGAAAGGAGGATGTTCTGAACAGAAGATGTGTGTGTTTGCTTTGCAACACTTTGAACGCATCACTGAGCCATGAGATGATTCCTGAATATCTGAAATAAAGAAGCCTGACATGATATCTAATGTGTTCTGAAGTCTGATTTGATTATGTAAGACATAGACAAAATGTTTGATGCTCTGTGTATGTGTACTTTAACATCTTCTCTGTCTTTCCCTTTATTGTGTGATTTATTATTTAGTTTTTTTTGTTAACATTACTCGGATACAAACAGCGGCGAGGTACGTTGTGATAGTACTGGCACTCATAGCCGGGCTGAGTTTCATCAGTGGGGCTCTTTTGGGTAAGTTTAAAATTGAGTATAACACAATTTTTGCCCAACTCCACAGTAACAAAATACACTGTATAGCCAAAAGTGGGGGGGGGGGGGGGTGTTTGGAATTGCGACGTTAATGACGGTTCCTTTGTTAGCTGTTGGTTGTGGGGTGGATTGGACTGGTTTGTCCGGTTTATCCCATAGATGTTCAATAGGGTTGAGGTCTGGGGAGTTTGGAGGCCGGGTTGGACCAGATGGATCGGACAAACCAGACCAATCCACTGAGGACCCACCTTTGCAAGGGTGAGCTTGGATTTGCCAAAACTGTCACCAGTTTTGCTGGTACTGTATGTAATTGATAATCAATGTTAATGTGTTAATGTTATATGCTTCTACTGTTATGGCTGATAGATGTAGTAAACTGGGGAATGTAGTCTGTCAGCACAAAGCAAAAACTTCACAAACTGATTCAGTATCTACAGTATGCCACTACCACTTTGAAAGTCACTGAATGACCCATTCTACTGCCAAAATTCATTTATAAAGATTGCATGTCTGTGTTCTTGATGGCATGTAAGCAATCGGTGTAGATGAAACACCTGAAGTCAGTCATTAGGAGGGGTGTCTACAAACTTTGGGCATTTATAATGTACATTGAGAAAGCTAATCAAAACCCGTGTCCCGTGTTGTTTTACAGCTGTCTACGATATCTGGATACGTGTGCTTATATGCCTAGACATATTCAATGTGAGACTGCTTGGACTGCTTGTCAGTAGCACTAAAGACAATTTTGACTGTAAGTAGTGGTATAAAATGCTTCAACGGCATACAGGCTCAGTGAATATTCACACACATGTAGTGAGGATTGGGACGTCATACAGCTGATTTTATTTAAACCCCAGAAATTCAGCTTAAGATAGTGTTTAACTAGCGTGGCTAAGTATAAATATTCCTAAACGTCCCACCGACATTACCTTTGGACTCTGAATATGACTCAGAGATCACAGTGTTAATAATTTTAAATTAGTGCATTTACAAATTTCCTTTTTCTAGACATCTTGGAGATACCATCTGTGGTGCCACCTCTGGTCATGGGAGTCATGATGGTTATTACTCTAAAGAAGTACTTTTTTCAAGGAAAGGAGTTTGATTGTAAGGATTATAATTGGTACAAATATTGTTACAAACTTAAATGACGGTTATTTAAAGTATAATTTCCATTTGTGTATGTGATGGTGGCACTGCTGCACATTATATTCATCCCAGATATATACAGTATATATATATATTTTTTTCTTTGTACAGGTGTCCATATTACTCTGTCATCTGTTACTGTTACCATTTTCAGCCTTAGTGAAATTTGTGTTTATATTATTATATCTATTGCAACAAAAGATTTTTCCAGTGGTAAGTACAAATATATATATATATATATATATATATATATATATATATATATATATTATTATTATTATTATTATTATTATTATTATTATTATTATTTGACTGTGTGTAGATACCATATATAGGCTAATGTATAATAATACTTAGATGACAAAGAAAAGCTTGATATGTGCATGATTGTTGTTACATTTACGGACAGATACAATCTTCTCAATTTTAGGTTGGAAACTTCTGTTTGAGGCCGCAGTGTTTGTATGTGTATGGTCAGGAGTGATTTATCTATTGCAACATAAAAATGAATACCGCTTTCAATGGAAAAAAATAGGATGTATGTATCACAACTTTTTTTTAAAAATATTGTTGCTTATTGAATTCATGCACCCTTGAGCTTTTTTCTTCGTTATATTTTATTTTATTCCAGTCAAAGAAATAAAAAAATGTTTAAACAATGTATGTTTAATCAACTGAATAATTTCTATATCTTCTAGATATTATATAAACAACTATATATATTAAATTGCTAGTAAAAGAAAGACAGAATGCCATAAGATGTCGACAGTAGATATATAGTGAATATAGTATTTTTTAAAAAATGTATAAGGTTGCTTCACTCTTCTTGACGGTTTAGAATTTATGTACAAATATATATTAATACTTTTGGTGTGTGTGTGTGTGTGTGTGTGTGTGTGTTTTTTTTTTTTTAGCTATATGCTGCATTGTCATTGCTGCAATTCTAATCCTTACATATGTCATATACATGTCCTATCGTTATAAGAACATATTCAAGGAACAAAAAGGTACATAATTGTCCCATTATGTTACTCATTAATAATTGTAATTATGATCAGTGAATTCAGGAAAAACATTTATCAAGTTTTGACTTTATTATTATTATTATTATTATTATTATTATTTTATTTTATTTTAAGTAGTAGTGGTATTTTGCCAAAAAGAACAGCATCGGTGTCAAAAGTGTCAGCATCAGGTTCAATGTCATAACAATCTCAGTAATAATTGTAATTATAATTCGGAAGAATAATTTTTCTATAATACAAATATATAGTGTAACACAAAGTTACAAGATCTTTATACACAGTATATACTGTATACTATATATAGTTATTAAATGAAGTTTAAAACTTTTCCTTTTCCCTGATGAAAAAAAATTGTTGATTGATTATAGATGCTGCTGGATATGTGACGCTGGTGGTATTTGTCCATATTTTGGCAGTAACCTCATTGTTCAAACATCCAGAAAATGTACCGAGTGAGTGTAATAAAAATTTGGTTCATGATGCGTTATTATTTTTCTTTTTTCTTACATTTTATTGTTTCAAAATAGCTATTAATAAAGGAAATGTTTTTTTTTTCTGACTTACAGAATTCCTTCACATTATGGTCTACATGTTTGGAGCTGTAGTCCTCAGTACTGTAAATGCGATTGCTCTCGCAACAGAACTCATCCTGAAAGCAGGTACTGCACAATCCCATAATAATAATTAAATACTTTTAGAACATAACATAGATGTTTGTTGTGAATTCTCTTTTTTTTTATTTTATAAAAGACCAACTGTTGACATGAATTAAAGTAAGAGGACACTACACACCACACTACGTTGTGTTTTGTTGATGTTTCAGTGCTGTTGAGCATCAGGTGTCGGGTTCCTCATTTCTATAGCAAGGGTGTTTTTCTTTAACAGGGTTGGGTGGCCAAACCAAGACTCAGCCTAAGACTAATCCTTTCTCATCCTGGCTTATGACTGGCAACAGCAGACTGATTTAGGCATAGGGTAAATTTCCCAACAGGTGGGGGTGGGCCTAAAACCCTCAACCTTCTGATTGGCAACCCAGAGCCTCAATGCCTCAGGCAACGCTGCCACACATGTACATGCTACATAGCAGGGAAGTATTTTGTTGTATTTGGCCAAGAGGTGCAAATACATGTTCATTTATACAGTACAAGGACTTGAAAATTCACAAATGATTTGGAGCATGAGTGGGTGTAAAAGTCATAGACATCCTACAGGGGTAACATCATCATGTTGTGGAACAGCAGCACGTATGCATAATCCCGCAGGTTCATAAGCATCATGAGCAGTATTACTGTTGCTTAAATGAATCTTGGGACTTTGACCTTTACACTTTCTAAAAAGCTGCTCCTATGCCACAGGGACCTCATCTGGGTGGTGTGAGAAGCGCATGGCCAGTGTTTGACTTCAGTGCCCCCACTTCCTCCCTTCCACTGTTTCTTTAACTAAGAGACTTTCTAAAGCAAAGTAAAGCTTCAGGGTTCACTCTGAGCCTAAGCTTCCATTAACAGATTGTGTTATTAAACTTGTAATAATGAAGGAATAATAATGTTTCATATAGTAAGTGAGAGTCCTTGATGTCTGGTTAACTAATCTGTTAACAAAGTTTCATCAGAACATACAGAATAAAAACATGATCAGGGACGGAACATCATGACCCAAGAAAAAAATCACATTTAATCAAATCGGTCTTAAAATGAATAAACCCTGTACCTGTTAACACACAATCATGAAGAAATAGAAAATAATTCCACAACTGTGAAAATGTGACAGTTTATTCATCTGAAATCATTTTCAACTAAGATCAGGTGATGTACAGAAAACATGATGTTTCACTGGTCAATTGGTTTCTAGACAAAGGAGCGCGGACCATCGGAGATCTCCGTGTCGTGGTTTTTTCACTGGAAACGCTCTTTGTTTCCGCTTGGCTCACTTTGCAGATGTACGATACCTGTGAGTTCTGTCAAGTGCAATTCTTTCTTAGTTTCACACACATTTTGTAAACATACATTGCAGCTAACAATGAAAAGCCGTTGCATTAAATTCATCTAGATAGTGCAACAAGAGTCATTAGTGCAGTCATTATTACAATAAATAATAGTATATAACAGTTCACTCACCCAGGAAAGTGTGATTTGCTTTTGGGAATTCCTTCACATTATTCCTGAAAATGTCTCTCTTTTGTTTTTTGTTTTTTCATTATTCAGGGAGGAGATTTAAAGACAGGTAAATTAATTGTTAATAAATATTAATGACAATAAATGTATAGTTAGTTCACATGGTGTCTTGATCAGGATAAAATTCTATAAGGCAAATCTTATTTGTTTGTTTGTTTGTTCTTAATGTTTGTTTGTTTGTTTAAAACAAAAGAAATTCTATAGCGAAAGAAGAACACGAGATGAGGTATGATGTTTAAGAATGGCTTTTTTTATTATTATTTTTTATGAACATCTGTATTCATACTATATATGTGAGTATTTTTGCAAATGTTTATTTATTTATTTAATGATTGGTGTGAAGATATGACTAAATATTCAGTTGTGTAATTCTTTCTGCCTTGTGTATTGCATTACTAGTTAGATGTTAAGCAAGTAGCTAAATTAAGAGGATTGGCGGTTCATCCGTTGGCAATTCGACATGATCATTGTCAAGTGAACCAAATTTTTAATGTTTGCATTCATACCGTATTTGCTTGTGATTTGTTTGTTCATGCAGAATGATCAGGAGATGAGATCTCTCACGGAAACTAACCCTGAGATAAAGGCACCCAAACACTGTATACTCTCCCAGCGGTTTATGAAGATTACGTTATTGTATCGTAGCAGAACTACAGTCGGGTTTACAGTGCAGACAAATAAGTAAGACAAACCAAAAAGAAATTAGACAACTGTAGTAATGAGACATAATCCCTAATCCTTAATCTCCACTGACTTAACAGACATGTTGAGAAACGTTGTCTTTAACTGCACATTACTGAATACCATTTGATCATCGCTGCATTATCACGGCATTATCTTTTGTATCTTTTGTATTATTTATTATATACAAGTTACATTATGTTCAGTAACCGGTAGATTTATGTACATTTTTACCTAAATAAAGAAACTTTACTTGAACCCTGTAGATTAGCTGATTATGTCCTTGTAAGGTTTTATAAGATTGTAAGACATTGTAATCTAATAGGAAGATCCCTGTGCCCTGAGAACAGCCCCGTCACTGTGCTTCCTGATGCCTTGTGTGGTAACACCTTCTCTATCCTGTGTCCAGATGAATATACTGTACATCTGAACGGCTCTTGTCCTCTATGACCCTTCTGTTTATGCGGATGTATTTCCTCTCTCCTGTCGGTCTCCGGGTTCCTCTATGACTGACATGTTAATGACTGGTTCATTTGAGGGTCGGGACACAGCACTGCTTTAAATATGCTCTCTTTGCTGAGAATAAGCAGAGATCTTCAGACATCATGCCTGTGTGTGTGTGTGTGTGTGTGTGTGTGGGTGTGGGTGTGGGTGTGTGTCAAGTCAAGTCAAGTCAATTTTATTTATATAGCGCTTTTAACAATTGACATTGTCGCAAAGCAGCTTTACACAATAAAAAGAAGTAAGTCTGTATGCAATGTGTATGAATCAAAATGATAAGATTGTCCCTGATGAGCAAGCCGAGGGCGACGGTGGCAAGGAAAAACTCCCTGGGATGGTAATAG